>JABWIB010000263.1:55858-68182 GCA_016617825.1 Platyplectrum ornatum
CATGGGCGTAACTACCACTATAGCAGCCATAGCGACAGCTATGGGGCCCGCAGCCCTAGGGGGCCCGCTGGCTCCATTGTCGGATTGCCAGACAGCCACAGTTACCATTTTACATAGATAAAGCGTTTGTGAACGACACTCCAAAAAATAGAATATTTAGTATATACTGTTGGTGCCGCAACACGTGGAGTGCCGCTCTATACATTTGCACTATTTATATATGATAGAAGAGAATAGTATGTATATGTAGTATATAGATAGATAGATATAAACACACATATATAGATAAAACAGTGAAGAGTGGCCCCGTTGAAAGGTTTGCTATGGGGCCCAACCTTTTGTAGTTACGCCCCTGTATCCTAATATAGAGCAGTGGAAGGGGAATGTTAGGGTAGCGGAAGGAAAAGGTTAGGGTAGTAGAATATTAGGGTTAGGGTAGTGAAAGGGGAGGATTGGGGTAGCAGAATATTAGCGTTGGGGTAGTGGAATATTTGGGCTAGGGATTTAGAATATTATGGTTAGGGTAGTGGAAAATTAGGGTTAGGGTAGTAGAAGGGAAGGATTAGGGTAGTAGAAAATTTGGTTTAGAGTAGTGGAAGGGAAGGATTAGGGTAGTGGAAGGGGAGGATTAGGGTAATAGACTATTAGTGTTAGGGTAATGGAATTTTAGGTTTAGGGTAGTAGAAGGGAGAGATAGGGTAGTAGAATATTAGCGTTAGGGTAGTGGACTATTGGGGTTAGGGTAGTGGAAGGGAATGGTTTAGAAGGAGTTCGACATACCTGTTAGCGCTCCAGGAGAGATCTGTCTCAGCGCTGCTTCTGCTGTTAGGTTCTGTTGTTGGCAGCACCCTTATCGTAAAAAGCCTCCTCTTTCTATGAATTTGCAGCTATAAATCATGTCTATATGAGTGTTCAGCTTAAGCACATTTTCCAAAGCTTTTGTGCTGACATTTTATCAAGTCAAAAATAATAATACTAATAACAGTAGTAAATACATTTTAAATGGGAAGGTGAATCATGGGCATTAAAGCTGAAGCCAGCATTTAATATAACACCCCATTCTTGTTCATGCAGTACTCTTCACTAAACCATCAATATCAAATGAAAAACTATCCCTGTTACTGCAGTTTCAGATGAAGTTAGCAGAACTCAGTATAAGATGATTACCACACTGACACAATTTATGTGGTTCCAAGATTTGTATTTTTTATTATGCCTTCACACAGCCACGGACAAATGAAAAGCAGCTTCTAAATCAAATGAGGTTGATGACCCTTTAGTAGGTCAAGCGAAACAGCGCCAGACATAATAATAAAAAAATGTATAATAATATGTGTATGTAATGGAATTCTCTGTATTAAACCTGTCCTATAGGGACCTTTAAAGTTGAATTTTAATGCATGGAATGTGTAAAAGCTTACCTTACGATTGTATATCAAAATATTTATATGTGACAGCTAAAAAGGCCAGTAATGCTCAGATATATTTAGCTGCTGGATGCTGTGGATACAGGAGAGCATGGGATAGGCTGGGATAGGCTAGCTGTGGATGTTACTGCCAACTATTAGTTGATACAAAACTTAAGCTGATAATGTTCAGACTTTCGATATGAAGCTGATATGAAGCATTAACATTTTTATTGTAGCTGTAAAATAACTGAAAGTGTTTGTTGCATATAACATATTAATTATATAATACATGGTAAAGAGGCATGCCAAGTAGCCACCGGCAACCACATTTCTCACAGCAGAGGGCTAGTAAGCATTGATTTGTTTGGCATTCTGATGTACTGCTGCTGCAGATGTATGAGGATGGGCGCTCGCTCTTCTGGATCATTGGCTCTCCGGACATTCACATATATGGCTTTTGCTCAGCACCAGCACTGCCTATGCCCCTCTCTGTAGTCTACTGTCAAGACATTTCTGGTCTTCTAGTTCCTTAATAGCTATACCAGGACAAATCAGCCCCACCCAACCCATCTCTGCCCAAAACTCTCCCAGCTCTGCCCTGTTTCACGCCACACCGTGTAAAAATTAAAAAAATAGAAGGCAGATGGAACAGCGGGACATTTACTCAATAATAGGACTGTCCCACAGTTGGGAGGTATTTCTGAAGAATTAAAGTATTCGAAACTGCTGTCATTTTCCACACTAGTAAATCTCAGATCCCTATATATTGCTAACTCTGTTTGTTGCGCTATGAGTCTCTTAGTCTAATGATATACATGGTGGTTTAAAGCTGTCCTAGCTATTTGCCGACAGATATTTGCCGGGTTCAATTTCCACAACAGCATTCGTTAAACGCGAAATGTCTGACTGCATGCTAACAGCTTGATAGAGATTGATTTTTTTCTTTGTTAATTAGTTAAATACAGTAACCATCATTACATTAGGTGAAAGTACAGCATTATAAACCCACACTGGTAGTAATTTTTAATGCCACATATGTTAGTGTGGGTAATCACACCAGTGTTTTCAGTGCCAGTGTCTTCAGTGCCACACAACACTATTAGCATAACAGTTTTTTCATAATTTTCATCAAACTGGCATTACCAATTTCTAATCTACTGTATATTAAATAAAATGTATTGTTTTAAAAGAATTTATCATTTGTAATCTGGATTACCACACTGTGCCCCGCATGTGGGTAATCTTTCTAAATGCCACCTATTGTGGGATTTCTTTTTGACAGTTCTTATTACCCTCGGTAGTAGTTGGTTGTACTTACCTCTCCATTAGTGCCAGGTCTTATCTTTTCCCTTTCCCCTTTAATCACCAGTAAATAAGTACTGTCATGGTGCAGAAACATTCCTTAGTAAATGCACAAATACTTTAAATGTATTTATATTTTCTTGTGATGGTGATCGTATACGTCATGATGGGAAGCATCCCCAGAGTGCACAATACATGACATACCGGTACCTGTATGTGGGGATGGTCAGTGGTTTCATATAAATGTAACATCCCTGTTACATTTTATTGCAATGAGTCAGACATTTTTGTAAGACAGTACAGTAATACTATACTTTGCTGTTTTCCCAATGGCTTGTAGTGTTACTACTGATAACAAATCCACCTTATTAACATCGCAGAAATGATACAGTGCCACAGGATGTGTCTAACATCAGCTCAGAAACAATATGTGCTCTGACAGAATTAGGCCAGCTCATAAAGTGAGCAGCATAACATAATAAATAAAATTCCAGAAACTTGAGCATGTGTACTAGGTCTGCCCTCCTTCTGACTTTGCTGTTAATGTTGGCAGGCAGTGGGCTGTGATCGGCAACTTGGGAGCAACGCCAAAGAAGACAATTGTGGAGTGTGTGCTGGAGATGGGTCTTCATGCAGGCTGGTGAGAGGACAGTCCAAAACTCATTTCTCCTCTGAAAAAAGTATGTATTACATTTTTCAACACATATTCCAGAAAGTTGTCATTTGAAAACATAATGTACTTTTATACTAATTTAAACTCTCATTTGTGTACTTTTTGATGATGGTAACTTTTTGGATTTATTCCTCTTTCATATTGTGTTCTGTTTCCCATCCCCTCTGAGGTACTTGAGGTCAGTTAGTTTTCAGGCTTCTGTCTTCTTTCATATAATGATCTATATATTTATAATTTAAACTCATCCATGCCCAGAGTTTAACTTAGTCTTCTTATCTAGTTTTAGCCAGGGTGGACTGGGACTAAACATCAGCCCTGGCATTTAAAGCACACTGTCCCACCTGCGTTGGTCAGGCTTCAACCATGCCTTCGGGTTCATCTGTATTAACATACATATCTATATAGACAGATATAATAGTGACTTCAATTACTGCTTTGCTTCATCTCACCTTTTTTTCTTGCTCATTTTTTTAACATATATTTTTTGGAACAACTAAAGGAAATTCACAATAGCATTGAAGTGAACATTGAAGAAAACATTGGATAAAAACCCAAGAAGGTTGATGCAATATACATGCAATAAAAAGGTACACAAAGGGCAATCACCAATGAACAGTGCACCATAGGGGAATTAGAAGTCCCAGCAAGCAGGGCAATAGGGTGAGGCAGAAAACAGAAGTTACATGCATGGTATAGCAGAAAACGGTATAGTTGGGTGGTCCCCTTGTCCATGGGCAGACTGGCCTGGGTGCCAGGGTGCCAGATGGCACCTGGGCCGGCTGCACCATTGGTGGTTCAGGGCCGCACATGCTGATCTACTGATCTATATATATGGGCCACTGCAGTGGGCTTGCCCCCCAGGCCAAAATTTGCCAGCCTGCCCCTGCCCTTGTCCCAGAACCGAATTATTGATATAATATCAAGCAACCATATCCCCATCATCCAACCCAATTGGAGGGTCCCCAGCAAATATGTGCTTTCATACCATGTGGTTGTGCAAAAACATGAACACATTTAAATGCAGATGGCAAACCATTGATATTTCCTGACCGAAGTCTACAAATTCGCCTAGACAAAGACAAAGTGACTTCCGGCCACTACATGCGATGTAATTTTTTTCCTGAAATAATATAAAAGTCGCGGGAGAAGGGTTTATCCAGCATTGTAGTATACATTTCTTTTCAACACCCGAAATAACAGTCAACATGTTTTTGGTTTGGAAACTAAATTGCACAGCGGGCTTAATAATACCCCAGATTGCCCATATAGCAGTAAATGGTAGGGGAACAGAGAAGAAGGTCCTCACATACTCCTAAACCTCCAAAATCATTTGATGTAAGAGGAGTCCCAGAAACAGTGATATAGAGTTGCTCTTGGCCCACCACATTTCAGACGAGTCATGTTCATACACTGAAAGCAGGAAAGGAAAAATGGAGATGTCCATGGGCCAATCAGATTCTAGCTCTCACTATCCTATTACAGACTGGAGAATGTCATCTAGTATGGAATTAGTTGCTATGGGCAACCTCTCCACTTTTCCTTTTCCACAGTTTAGTAAATCTAGATTGAATAATCAGACATCATCACATCATCACAATATGGGCTGGATTCATTTCAATTGAAGTGTGCTACCTGGTCTCCATAGGGAGATAAATTCACATTTTTCTCTTAGCTTATAGCTCCGGGTATTAAAAACGCTAATATTTCTTAATGAAAGAGACAGGAAAAAACACACAACCAGCTTTTTCCCGTCTTTAAGCTAAATTGAACCAGGCCCTACATGTTCAGTATAAAGAAATGTAAAGCATTTTAACCTTCTGGACAAAGAAAGTGAATTTTATCTCATTGACTTGTGCAGAAGCATTTAGCACAAATATACTGTGGTTGGAGATGTAATGGTTAAACATTAGCAGTACGATGTACAATGAGAAGTATAAAATATGGATTGTCAGATAATGGAGAGTGCTATGGGAGAGATCGTGCAGCACATTGCTGAAATCATATCATTACAGAATATCAGATTATTTGGCTGCAAAGTTCATTCTTCTTCATCCATAAACATCTCAGTGTTGAAGTCATAAAACACTCACAAATGGAAGAATGGAATAAAACAATAAAGTACTAAGACTTTTTCTTAAATAAAGAGATTAATCCAATGATCTAATGTGTTGCACATTGAGGACTTTGACAGCTGGCAGCCTTATATTAATAATCAGAAGTGAGAAAAATTGTTGGTGACCATTAATGTAAGATTGAATAGGAAAAATATGGAGTAAGTGTGAGAATACGATCTATTATCTGCAATGTAGCACTTTTAGTATAACACAATATTTTCTTGATCTACTACCTCTCATCATGTCATTTAACTTCTATCATTCATTAAAAAAATGGAATAGTTGATGTTTGCTTATTACCTGCGACTGCCCCACTATCCAGTTACAGCTGTTATTTAGCTCGAATACTGTTTGCAACAGATGAATATTTTATCCCCCCATATATTTCATATTTTCACCTAGTTTGCTTTTATTTTTAAACTTGTTGGTGAAATATCAGGAAAGCCCTGAAATTACATTACCCTTAAATACTAATGTCTGCTAATCTCTTTTATATTTGGATGTCTCTTAGATGTCATTTTGAACTTTGATTTGTCCACTGTACAGCTGGGAAACAATGATCAAATTCCCGTAGCTATAGGGTTGATAGGGCTCCCTCCACTCTGTTCCTTTTTATTTCATTCTTGACCACTGCCCACTGCGCTGTCCTCGTTCACCCTTCTCAGTCGCTCCCAGTGCTGTCCCTCCGCTATGTTATAGCTGTTAGTGTCGGTATAATAACTGTCGACCTTATGATTGTCTCACCTCCATTATGCAGGCAATCAATAATACTGCACTGTTATTATATTTTTAGACTTCCTTTGACAGTAAATAATTCCACTGATAAGAAAAGGCTCACAATGGAGGAACAGTTAATGCGCCGACCTCTAATTAACATTAACCTCTGTGAAAAGGCTACATAAAAGGGATCTCCATCCTGCAATGGTGCATTGGAGGAAATAGGAAGGTCTGCTATAGAGAGTGTGGTATTGTATCATTGGCAGGATATCCTACACAATGATATATTGTCAGGTCTAAAACCGCCAGGGAACCAATACCCAGTACAGTACATCCTGCTATAGTAAGGTGACAGTAAAATGATCTCTATTAAGAACATATTTAATTTGCATGGAGACATCTAATGTACGTATGCTCACGGCATGCGTAATTCAAGTAAGCACAATTTGTAATCTGGGGTTTTTTATTTTTAAATAAAGTCTTATATTTTAGTATTATTAGTTGTATTCATGCAGACACTGTGATGGCAAAGTTCTTTTATACCTATGCTTCAGGATAGGCCTTTACTTCACCCTGCGTACTCTTTATACCTGTGGCCTATGGAAGCTGTTCTATTGGCCCATCCCAAATAAATATACACTGAATGAAAAGTAGTATTTATAATGTGGTGCTTCTGTTTTTCATACGTCTGTTTTATTATTAGTGGTCCTTTGTATTACAGCTCCCTACAGAAGTGGGGTCTGTGACAGTATAAGTAAACTGCCTCATAGACTGTTGAGGAAGTAATCCTGCTCCACAACAAACTAGTGTACAGTATTCCCTTTTATGGCCTTCCTTTAGGAAAGTTCCCCATCTGCGACCACGAGTGTAATCTTACATCAGCCTGAAAACATTACAAATGAGTCAGGCAGCCGCACACTCTGAATGGCTGTGTCAGGTGATACGTTCGATAAATACAAGTCTGTGTATTGATACAGCTCCAGAGAGCTCAATACTGCAAACACAGACCTTGTCAAACAAAATATTTTTGTGTTTTATTCAATGTGACATATGAAGTGATTGTTGTAATTAACATGTCTGGGACTCCCAGTGCATCTATACGTAATGGCCAATGCACGAACATGTCAGACTGTGCCTGTTACCATCAGACACTTGGTTATTTTTTTCAAAGATTCCAAGAATCGCTGGACAAATGAATTAGTTCAATGTAAACCTAATTGTAAAATAAAGGACAGATAGCTGTAAGTAGCACTTCAGCACGTCACCACGTACCTGACACTGGAAAGCATTGTTCATGTATATAGATTGTGTTCCATTTAAATGAAATCGGTTCTCTTTGCTGTCTTGTTCTGGTTGGAAAGCATACATTGGTATGAATGGTGGCGCTTCTGTCTTTAACATCACACTGAGACATTGTAACTGATATCTTGCTAATCATTTCTCAAATTAAATTGGGGATTTTTTGGAGGAGGTCTAATGATTTCAACAGTAACTCATACATAAAATACTTTTACAGTGTACCTTGGAAACAGGTAATGTCCAGATGTAATACAGATGTAATATACCAGTACTACATTTTATCACATTTATTTAATATTTCTAAACGATTGCCAAAAAAAGGCTACAAATCCATAACTGACATAGGAACTTGGCTTGAGCTGTCCATTTTTATCTTGCGGGCACCCGAGCTGTGGGTTTAACATACAAGTACTCAATGCTTAACTCAATTATGGAAACCTTATACTGTTATGGGAGCATTGTAGATGCCAGTGGCAGCAGTTTGGGCTCCAATAAATTCCCAATGTTGTCTATTCCTTTCCCAAACAAAATATGTCTACAGCTAAGTATTATGTATCCCTTGGTGTAGGTCTGCAGAGATTTTCATCCCTTGTTTACATATCTTCTGCTGGAACCTCCGCTGTGATAAATCGATAGTAAGATGGCTGTTTGAATATGCTTTTTAGAGAGAAAATGTTAAATGTTTGGCCCAGAAGTATCTTTGTCGTGGCAGAAGTCCACCCTTGAGTGGCTCGTGCATGATGAACGTGACTCTTTGCCTTTGAGTGAACAAACTTGTTTGTGAAAGACTAACAGCATGTCAAGAGTTCCAGGAATCGGCTGTCTGTCCGGTGATACTGGCTAGATGAAAAATAGTTTGCTCAAAGTGTTTATGGAAATGTGACCTGTTTATTTTTCTTAGACTGAGCTGCAAATTAAAAAATCTGGCAAGACATTAGTGTTCAGCAGGTGATAGGATGAACTGTGGCAAGCGTCAGAGGTTGTACGAGACAGAGATAGACCAGATAAGGTGGGACGGAAAGGGAAAGTGTTTGTTGAAAACTCTTTTTGATGAAATCTTCTCAGTTTTTCCGAAAGAAAGAGCCAGATATAGCAATTTCATATTGATTTGTTTAGAAAGAGGAGAACAGCTGCTGTCTTGACGTAAGAGTTGGTGGAGTGATTGTGACATGTGACATGTTCTCAATAGCTGGACTACTTATAATGCAATACAGTTAACTATGTTGCATCCTGTAAGTTACATTGGTGCATTTTTTTTTCTTAACTGCATGCTTTCCTTTCCATTCTCACATTTCTTTGACTCTCATTGAGTCCCTATGGGCTGCACGAATGGCTCAACAACCCTCAATATCCGATAGAATGTAAGCCTGCCGGCAGGGCCCTCTTCCCCACATATTCTGTCTGCCTGTGCCTAATAAATAAGCCATAATAATAATGGAAGTTTGAAAACTTTTACTACTTTTAAACATATTACATGCCTTAAAATTCTTATTGAACATGAACATTTTCAGTAAACCATACAGTTCAATCTGCAAACATGTTTTGCCTCTACTTAATCAGAACTGGGGCACAATAAATATTATTTGGGGGTTATATGCGTGATTCAGTATACTTAAGTGAACATTTTATTTTCAGACTTCTTGCTTGAACCATGTTATTTTTAACTGTAAGAATTGAAACAAAATCCTATTTTTCCAGATATGTGTTTCCCTTCTAGAATTTGTGGGAGGCCTGGATGCTATTTTCTCCTCAACTTCATCTGTAGAATAAAATAGTATTTTCTGAAGTTCCTTAGATGTTCCTCTAATGTAAAATGCATACACCTGTGTTTTTAGTCAGTAATTTCGCCCTCAGCACTGCTTCAGTCACACGATACTCACAACATCTGTCTCGATCCGTGTAACGTCTTAGTTTTTTTTCTTTTTTCCACAGGAGAAGAGACGATAATTGCTGTACCGCATGGAAGCCGCAGCGTGAGAATCACTCTGAAGGGACCAGCTCACATTTGTATGAACCATTTTATGTTGTATGTGTATATATGTTTCTTAAGTGCATACGTGTGAATAATCCACGTATGTGGCCTCAAGGAAGGGAATGTATAATGTTCATTCTATTAGTAGCGAGAGTTAATATCATCTGGACACCTGTTTTCTTGGTCTAGTGGAAGTTCTGATGTTTGAGGGATTAGTGGTAGTTACACGTGTTACGTTATGCAGTGGTCTGCAATGATCATTTTATCCTTGAGAGCTCTGAATGGTTACAAATTGTGGGGCAACATCTGGGGATACGTTACCAGTTTTAAAATTAGCTTCCAAGCCTGGTAAATTAGACTTTTAAAGCACTTTGGCAATGGCCACCACTCTTTGGGTGGTAAGACCAGTCTTACTAGGTTGGTGACTGGTAAGAATTCAAATATAAGAAGTATGCTTTATGTCTTACGATTTTTCCAATAGTTTTCGTTTCCACCAGAAAAACAACCACACCCGACTTGGATGCCAGCAAGGCTTTCCTGCATACCCTGCTGACCACTATCTGGCAAACAATAAATGCCTTGCACAGGAGCGGCTATGCTTACCACTTACTCCGATTCTTAGGCATTTGCAGTATTATTTCCCATCCTTACATACATGTAAACACAACTCCCCATATTTTCACATGTAAGGGCTGTTTCAGCAAAAGAGGTGGAAGAAAGATCATGTTGCAATTTGGGGAGTAGGGGTGAAAATAAATTTTTTTAATGCAGTTTCACATAGAACTCAAATAACATAACAATGTAGCTGATCTNGATGCCAGACGACACCCAAATTACGCGATGTATGCGTAGGTGTCACAATTGCGCTGTGCATGCCCCTGCCAGATATTACCAAGCAGATCTCCTTGCACAATTTGAAACTTTGGATCAGCCCAATAATATTCATATTTAGGTATTATGGAATAATATATGTTAATTTCTAAATATGTTGTCTTGGTCCTGCTGGTTCTGTTATTTTATAGTCTATTACACATAATGAAGACTTTAGTATGTTGGTTTATCCAGGGAGGTTTTCCTCATTCAGGAAACTCTTTCTCCTGGCAGGCACTGTAGTGCTTGCCTTCTTTCCTTTTGCAGAGGATCACCAGGGACTGGGAAGTATAATTGCCTGTCTATGGGAGTTGTCATTCTGAAATCATTTTGACATTGCTGGGACTATGGTAAATGCAGGAAAGAAACAGCTATTTTTTAATGGAGCCCTATGGTGGCCTAACAGCCATGTAGGGAGTGATAGGAGGCCGATGCCACAACCCACTGTGCATATATCTACGGTGGCGGGTCGTCAGTGTTGGCCGCTGTTTATAAACACATTGTCAACAGCTGAAAGGTTAAAGGGGGCCACGAACGCCATTGAACAACTAATCTCTTAGTTTAAAAACTGTCTGTTACAGTGCCGAGTTCTGTATAAACTGACAGCTGCTGACAGCAGTCTGCACACACGCAGGCATTCGCTGACAGCAACCGCACTGCACATGCACTCTTCTACTGCCCTCTTGCTATGGGAAGTCTACTTCCGCCCCTACACTATCAATAGGGACACAAGACAAATCACATACACCCTCAGTATAGCCGCAGCAATAGCTCATTGATTTTCTCTTTCTTAGATAAGCTATTATTTAAAACTGAAGAAAATAATTAACAATAATAAATAATGATACAACTTCTACCCAAAAATAAATGGCAACCGGCTAAGTAGACTAGTATAATATATTTAGCCTCTACAGATCTGCAAAGGGTATTACACATATTGATGTGTTCCACAGATCTGATCTTGAAATGACGGAAAAATGTACAAAAATGATGTGCCCTATTTGCAGAAGGTTATTCCCTTTCGTGTATTAAAACAGTTCCAAAATTACAAAAACTCCTGTGCACAGACAGTATACAAGATCAAAGTGTGTAATTTAAGTATTAGGTTATATGGCTGTAGTTTTCTCAGAAAATGTACTACAGGTGTCTACAACAGCAGAGGGTGTCATCAGTGCATATCAATTACTCAGGCCAAGCTCAGAATAAGGAACATTCACTTAACGGAGAGATGTGACCCAACCACTGGGGTCAATTTATTTTCAAAACAGGGAAATTGCTAAGAAAACAGCTGTTTGCTTCATATCCCTCTCCCTGGATATCCCCATTTGGATAAGATATATCAGTGACATTAGACCAATGCTAATGCTAGGACCAGCTTTTCCTTACCTTGCAAGATTCGAGGATGCCAGGAGTCTTTGAACGTGTAAGCAGATGCCTGGGATCTCTGTTTGAATTTCTGATCAGGCTGGTATTCTTAATGACATCCAGGGCCCACTCGCTCATTTTGTTCTCCAGGAAAATATTACAAGAGGAATATATTAGTTTTCCCTTGCGTACCTTAGATAAGGGCCTTATAGTTTCAAAAATATTCCATTATATCCCCCCTTTCCACTATTATCAAATCTTACATTAGGCATAAAATAAGCCAATACAAATATTTGCCAAATGAACCTTCACTCAACACAAAGCTGTTTAGCTTTATTCTGTAACAATAAAATGCACAATACATAACAATACATGTAGCACCTCAGTGGTTATAGTTATAGATATTGATCATATCTCAATGTGAATTTTTAATGGAAATTCATCAAAAAGACAAAGGTACTCAAAATACGTCTCACACATTAACTAGATTGTAAACTTATATATATATATATATATATATATATATATATATATATACATATATATATAAATATATATATATATATATATGTTTCAGAGTGATGCATCATCAGGCTAATTATT
>JABWIB010000263.1:68507-81623 GCA_016617825.1 Platyplectrum ornatum
AAGGTACTCAAAATACGTCTCACACATTAACTAGAATATATATATATATATATATATATATATATATATATATATACATATATATATAAATATATATATATATATAAATGTTTCAGAGTGATGCATCATCAGGCTAATTATTATTAGTCAACATTACTCACTAGATGAGTAATCCCAACATACAGAATTTCATGGAAAGAGAAACATCATTGTAATTTTTCATTGGCAAATAGTCTACATGACACACAATGCAACACTTCATCGCGGTGATAAATGTGTGACAAACTTGCCTGACTTAAAGCTTTTACGTCAATAGAATAGCAATGTGGTCAGTACGAAAATAATTGACATCCTGTTCCAACCCATTACTACCTCGCCTATATGAGAGACTCTTTGCTAATGGTAATTAATATTGTCTAAAGAACGGCATACATTTCTTGAGCCATAAGACGTAATTTGATTTGATCAAAATGTTAGAGAAGAGTTATAAGGAGTAGAGTCAGCCAATCACATTCCAGTATTATTATTAATGCAATAGAATTATGATAGCTATAAGCGAAGTTGTTGCTATGAGCAATATTCCTGTATTTTGCTTTTAATATAACATATATCCCTTATATGTATATGTTTTTACATGAGAAATGACATGCTATTACATGTGTTATTGTCATCTTGATTGCAGTCTTTCATTTCTAGTTGTAGAGACAAAAACCCTGCAGGGTGACAGTGGAGAGCACAGCTTTACTAGCCCAGGAACATACACTGTGGAAAATACAACAGTGGAGTTTCAGAAAGCATCTGAGAGGGAAATTTTAAAGATGCATGGTCCTCTACGTGCAGACTTCATTATTAAGGTAAACACAGGTCTATCATTATATATGCTGCAAACATCACTCTGAGGTTTTCTAATGATAGTTGGTAGTTGCTTGACTTGATAATCTGGATCTAGCTCGCAATATGGCTGCCTCCACTCTGACAGGAGCACTTTAAAGAGGTGTGGTGGGATCCAAGAAGCAAATGAAGGGTGGCCTTGTAAAATGACTATGAAATATGTCAGCAAATCTTGACTTTGACTCAAAATGTGACTTTAGAGTCAACAGAATCGCAATTTGTGGTAATTGTTCACTTCTTTCTTTACCTTTCCTTGCATTTGGCTCCACATACGCCGAGTCCTTTTGCCATGTTTCCATAATCTCTTTTTTTACAACTTCTAATTAGAAGCTAAATTAAGTTTTCAGAGCATTAAGCCTTCCAAAAGCTCTCTCCAGAGGTAGCAATGAATGGACGTATCTGGCAAAGCTCTTTGGACCTGTGTGCATGATCCTTAGTAAATTAAATCATTTTATATGTACATTTTTTAATTATAACCTACCAGTGATTTAAAAATAGGCTCATTTTTCCCGTTAGCTAAGATTATTATCCCTTTGTGGCTATCACTATTTTATTATTATTTTTTTGATTTTCATTGCTTAGCCCAGAAATACGGTAAAAACACAGGCGCTTTTTGATGCTTAATAAAGAGACTATTTACCAGAATATGTGGCCATGAACACTATACACCCAGGTTGATTGCTGTGCTGTCTGAGCTTATTTTCAGGCAAGTAACATTCTTAAGACCCTGTATGGTTGATAGAAGCCACATTTAGACATTGCTATTAGAATCAGAGAGGCAATCTATAGGATGTGGTAGGATTTCATTCTCAAATGTATGCGTTTACATGTACCCTTCAGAAAAATGTAATCTATATGACAAATAATAAATTATAAATGAAAAGAGGGATATTTAATACGTTTATCGCATCTGTGTTATCATAGTGTAATAATAACAATTTCTCACAATATTCTGTCCAGGCCAAGTACGTTTCCCCTAAAGATAGCGTGGTGCAGTTCTTCTTCTACCAACCCATTAGTCACCAGTGGAGACAGACAGACTTCTTTCCGTGCACTGTGACCTGTGGAGGAGGTGAGTAATTGAGGAACATTTCATTTCATTTGCAGCTCGGAGTCTATGCAATATTTTGACAAAATAGCCATGTTTCCA
This sequence comes from Platyplectrum ornatum, assembly GCA_016617825.1. Classification (NCBI taxonomy): domain Eukaryota; kingdom Metazoa; phylum Chordata; class Amphibia; order Anura; family Limnodynastidae; genus Platyplectrum; species Platyplectrum ornatum. The sequence continues at coordinate 70,549 of JABWIB010000263.1, forward strand.
TACATACAACATTCAAAATCATGGAAAATGATTATGATCCAAGAATGGTGTGAAAAATAATTTCATTTCGTTGCTGCACAGTAATTCCTCTCACGTCCCAATCTTTACCTTGCATTATTTCAGAGGAGGTGTAGGTGAAGTTCATCAAGATTAATTCTTGAATAGAATTTGGGCTGTAACCCCTGTTGACGTCAATAGGATTTACAGGCGATTTACTGTAAAGCACAGAAGCTGCTTGTAATAATTCGGTGATGTGTTTTAGACACTGAGTACAAGTTTTATTTCATTCTATAAGGGCATTATTTTATATGGCCATCCTTTAGGCTTTTAGATTTACTAAACTGCAGAAAAAAATTCATATCGCCAGAGTAAGCAGATTCTTGCTGACATTCTCTAGTGTTTAATAGGAAAGTAAGGGCTAGAATGTCATTGGTTGCTATGGGCAAATACATTTATCTTCAAGTAAAATATCAGCTGTTATGCAAAATGGTGTATTAATTTACATTATTATACCGTGTTTCCCCGATAATAAGACACTGTCTTATTATTTTTTTGGTCCAAAAAAACACCATAGGGCTTATTTTCGGGTTAGGGCTTATTTTAATTAACATTGACAGAGATTTATATAAACAGTCCTGCTTTTATCTCCATCATGCTCCCCAGTCCAGCTTTCATACCCCTCATGCCCCCAAGTCCCAGGGAATTCACTAGGGCTTATTTTAGGGACAGGACTTATTTTCGGGGTAGGGCTTATTTTCAGGGTAGGGCTTATTTTGGACTGTTTTTCAAAAATTGGGGTAGGTCTTATTTTCGGGGTAGGTCTTATTATCGGGGAAACACGGTATCAATTTATTTTTAAGAATGACGGATAGGACTGGTCATTATTTTGCATGCTCATGGAAGCAGACATATTGAATACATGGTCTTTATAAACATGCTCTATGGAGAACTACTGGTATACCGAAAGTGGGAACTCCTGGCAGGTGAAGTGAATAACATTGATTATCTTCTTCTGACATGACACCTGTCGAGGGCTGGGGTGTATTAGGCAGAGAGAGAACAGTCGGTTCTTATGTTGATGTTTTGAAAGCAGGGAAAATGGGCATGCATAAGGATCTTAATGCAGTGGTTAATACCTAACACAACCTAGGGCAACGGAAAAGGGGATGACATGGTAACAGGGTCATTGTGGTTCATTGTGGTTCATAGGGCATCTTACAGTCTTAAAGAATTTAAAGGATTTGCTGGCCACGTGTTAAGGCCAGTTACAGAGACCTTCAGAGGTCTTGTCCATACCTTGACAGGTCAGAACTGTTTTGGCAGGACAAGGGGGGTATACATAATATTAGGAAGGTGATTATTTTTTTGGCAGCTCTGCCTTGGTTATAAAATGTTGTTTAGCCTATGTAATAATTAAAAATATAATGATTTGCATTAAAGTTGCTAATACAAGGCTCATACTTTTGCATACTGATTTTCTTCTTTTGTGATGTGATCACAGGATATCAGCTGAATTCTGCCGAGTGTGTTGATATTCGATATAATCGAACAGTTCCGGATCATTATTGTCATTATTATCCAGAAAATAAGAAGCCTAAACCTAAGCTTAAGGAGTGCAACATGGATCCCTGTCCATCCAGGTACATAAACCTAGGATTTCTGTTTTCTAGTGTGCGTAATATGCAATACCTGGAGGTGTACAGTTTGCTCTTATACCTATGTGACTGTAATTCTAGAACATGGCGAGGAAGTGGAACATGACTAAAAGAGTCAAGGAAACAGTCCAGATTATCTCCTCTTCCTGCTCCATTTCCTTAATTCCATGTTAAACACAACTTTGTCTGTACTTATGACACAAGTGTGTTAGCATAAGAAAATACTAAGTATAAATAGATCTTACATGAAATTTCTGAAGCTATAAGGTGAGACCACCCTCTGTCTGGACATCATTATCTGCTTGGAAACACGCATGGCTGCTTAGTCAAACCAAATTATAATCCTGTTCATTAGAATTGTAACTGAATTATACAACTTTATTTGAGTAATCAGTTGTCCAGACTGACTGCTGTTTCCTCTTAAGGAGGAGAACATTAAATCCTGTATCAATGCAGCTCTAACAACACAAAATTTCAAGCCCCATCAATCTTCTGCATCCCCAGCCTGGGAGTGGGATGTCGGTGTGTCAGATCCTCCACCCATTTTGTGACTTTACTGAATCCATGATTTCCTGTCAGTTCACAGAATCAAGTGTGTATGAGATGGGAGAGCCAGAGAAAACATTAGCAGTCACACTGGATGAATAGAAGGAATAATGAAAATGTCGTTTGTTTATATTTTCATGTCGTTACGTTATGTGTTAAACCTCTAAATAAATTGTTCCTTATGTTAATTCCTAGTTGGCGAGAATGGTAATAGGTATGAAAACTTTTTCTCGGATATGAACATGTACACATACACGTACACACACGCACATACAGGCAGATATTGTCTCATTAGAAGGTTTAGGAGAATGGGTAAGGGGGAAGAAGGACTGTTACATTGCTCCCTGGGTCTTTCCCACAGTGGGAAAACATTAGTGGATCTCTTTTTTTGTGTTTTTCTGTTAAATGTTAAAAATGTTAAAACATTTCAGACTTCCTTTTTAATAGAGATGTTGACATAATTCATTCGTTCTGTAGCTCACTGTTTCTTATCATGATATTACTGACTGTTATAAATAAATAAGGTGAAGAATAAACAATCAACGTTATCAGGTCAATTTTCTCATTGTTTACCAGTACATTCGAAACAATTATTATGTCAACAAGAGCAGCTAGACATGTTAAGTTATGTTGACACCTACACTAACTGCAACATCTCCTGCCATTAGCAATTGGTCAAAGGTTAGCGTTTAAGGTTAGGGTTAAATTTAATATTAGGGATGAGGTTAGGTTTAGGATTATGATTGAGGTTGGGGATATTGTAATTGCAACCACATTATGTGTTGACATTACAATATTCTATCTGACTAAAATAATATTGACAAATTAGACATTAGACATCGGCTGTAATGATGTTTAATAGGGATGTTGTTAATTGGATGATCGTTGAGGTGTAACTAGACTTTATACTATATACATCACATAGAGAGTCACAGAAATGGTCCCCAGTAAGGATCATTTTACATTCAATACTTGCCCTTTGACTTAAAGATCCTAAACAGATCTTCGCTGTGTACTGGTCTCCTAGAAGAGCAAATCATACCTGTGGAATGAGTACGAATCCTACTGCAGGCTACTACATTAGCACTCTGAATTAGGATAAACTGTACATGGTATAGTTACTACATGCAGTAGTAGTGATCATGTACAGGATTAATAAAATAATTTTAACGCTTACCTGTTAATAATCACTTGTACTACTGACTGTACTATCATCATATTAGTCTTAGCATTTTCTGTCATTAAACTTTATCTGTAGCGATAGCCACATCGCCTACGTATAACTTCACCCTTTGTAAATCACCAATCTGCTGCTCCACAATGTCAACGCTAGATTTGTATGTTCTGCTACACCAGTTCAGCAATACAGACTGTCCAACCTAAATCATTAATTACTTTGCATACTTTTTCATTCATTGATATTATCCTGTAGTCTTCAGTGTAGCAGTACGTGAAAAATGTTTATTTTTTACTCTCCATTAAATTGGACACCTCTGCCAACAGCGAGCCAGAAGTTTCAGGGATCACATTGGCTGCAATTTGCTTCTGTGGCGCCAGTGCTGACTGCAGGGAAGGCTCTAAACTGCTGACAGCTTCAAATGCTTGACTCAATTTTAAAATGTGGGCAAAGATCTTGCTAATAAAAAAGCAAAAACATGATGGCTCTCTGTAGACTTTAAAAGCAACAATGTCACAGTACATGACGACAGTAATAAAAATGTTTTCCATACATTGGCTTCTATATAAAACATGCTAGTGTAATTGACTTATGTATTTGTATAACTGAATATTGCTAATGGGCTGATCCAGATGTAATTAATAGAGACAAAAATCATAACAGGGGACACAGAGATCATTGCCTAGATTCACTAAGCAGGGAGTTTGCAGGGGAATTGAAAAGTGGTGATGGTGCCCATAGCAATCAATTAGATTCCAAAATCTGATTGGTTGCTATGGGCAACATCCCCACTTTTCAAATCCCCTGCAAACTCCCCGCTTAGTGAATTTAGTCCCATCTGTGCATAGCACATGCTCTAAACCGGGTGATGGTGAAAGAGTACAGAAAATTCCTATTATATCAGGTTCAGACCCAATATTTATGTTCATGTAATATTTGCAGGGTTTGTACCATGTTAAAACAGCTCATACAAATGTGGTTTCTTTTTGATTTACTCTTTTGTTCACTTATGAATAAGATCGTTATGTCACTGAGGACAGTAAAACATAATTTAACCATAGGCACCAGTGGATTGATTCTATGATACCCAGTCAATTTATCAGCCTAAATTCACTAAGCAGGGTGTTTGCAGGGGAATTGAAAATTGGGGATGTTGCCCATAGCAACCAATCAGATTCAAGCTCACATTCTCCAGTATGTAAAAAGAAACTGAGAGCTCGAATCTGATTGGTTGTTATGGGCAACATCCCCACTTTTCAATTCCCCTGCAAACTCCCCGCTTAGTGAATTTAGGATCAAAAGTAATGGGATTAGCAAAAGTTATTTCATGGACAGGTGTGGTTATTTCATCATCATCATCATCATCATCAAGCCAGAAAAAGCCTAAATTTACTAAACTGTGGGATTGGAAAAGTGGGGATGTTATCCACAGCAACCTATTAGATAGGTGCTCTCATTCTGCAGTATGTGAAATGAAACTGAGAACTTGAATCTGATTGGTTGCTATGAGCAACATCCCCACTTTTCAATCGCGCATTTTAGTAAATTTAGGCCCTGGTGTTGATTCTAGGTGTGGCATTTGCATTTGGAATCTNTTGCTGTCGACTCTCAATATGAGATCTATAGAGCAGTCACTGTCAGTGAAGCAAGCCATCAATAGGCTGAAAAATCAAAACTAACCCATCAGAGACATAGCAAAAACATTAGATGTGTCCAAATCAACTTTTTAGAACATTCTTAAAAAGAAAGAACGCACTCAGCAACACAGAAGACCGCAGAAAACAATTGTGAGGGATGACAGAAGAATTGTTTTCCTGGTGAAGAAAAACCCCTTCACAACAGTTGGCCAAATCAAGAACACTCTCCTGGAGGTAGATGTATATGTGTCAACAATCAAAAGAAGACTTCACAAGAGTGAATATAGAGGGTTCGCCACAAGATGTAAAATATTGGGGGGGTCACACAAACAGGAAGACTGCCAAACACCATCTACAAAAGCCATTACAGTTCTGGAACAAAATCCTATGGACAGATGAGACAGAAGATCAACCTGTCCCAGAGTAATGGGAAGAGAAGTGCATGGAGAGGGAAATGAGCTGCTCATGATACAAAACATACCACCTCATCAGTGAAGAATGGTGATGGTAGCGTCATGGCATGGCATGTATGGCTCCAATGGAACTGGTTCCCTTGTATTTCTTGATGATGTGACTGCTGACAAAAGCATCAGGATGACTTCTGAAGTGTTCTAAGTGATATTATTTGCTCAATATTCAGTCAAATGCTTCATAACTCATTGGACAGCGCTTCACAATGAAGATGGACAATGACCCCAAGCATACTGCAAAAGCACCAAAAGAGTTTTTAAGGCTAAAAGTAGAAGGTTATACAGTGGCCAAGTCACCTGACCTGAATCCGATTGACCATGGATTTCACTTGATGAAGACAAAACTGAAAATGCCCCCAGAACAAACAAGAACTAAAGACATTTGCAGCAGAGGCCTGGCAGAGCATCACCAGGGATGAAACCCAGCATCTGATGATGTCTATGTGTTCCAGACTTCAGGCTATAATTTACTGCCAAGCATTTACAACAAAGTGTTAAAAAGTTAAAGTTTTATGATTGTTTAATTTGTCCCATTACTTTTCGTCCCTTAAAAAGTGGGAGGCACATATAGAATCCGTTAATTCTTACACCATTTACCTAATCTGGATGTAACTACACTCAAATTAAAGCTAAAAGTCTGCAGTTAAAGCACCTCTTGTTTGTTTAATTTCAAATCCATTGTGGTGGTGTATGAGAATTGTGGCGTTGTCCCATTATTTATGCACCTGACCGTATATATAGATATATGTTTTAATACAGATAAATATGTAAGGCTGGATCCAGATATCCAGGGATTTGCCTCCTTGATTTGTACCCATGCGTTATCATGACATGAACTATTTCTAGCAACTTACATCCACCTTATGTTCTGACTCTCAAGCATATGGAAAATGACAGAAGTTCAGTTTGCATAAGGCATCAGAAGTCTGGATGAGTCGCAATGTGTGTGAATCTAGTTGTGTGAGCACATATGCAGAAAGGAAAAGTACCTGCAGCCCTATATAATTGCACACAACATGGGGTAGAATCTGATCTCTGGATCTGGCCCATAACAAGCATTTTTCAAGTCATTTCCTGCTGTTAAATATGTTTTTTTCGCATAAATTTTGTTTATTAGGATATCCAAGAAAGAAAGAGTAAGAATAGATGTACACAGTACAATCCAAAAAATGACATACATGACATAACCTGAGCAATGCAAAATATAATTTTTATGTGAGACAAACTGGAATATGCTCTTACTGTCATGAATAATGAATACCTGTATGGACTTTTCTGGCCTGCAGTATGTAGATAGTGATTTCTTCTATGTGGGAGAAGTAACTTACAGACTGCTCTTCTTATGTGTTTACAGTGACGGGTTTAAGGAGATAATGCCCTATGACCATTTCCAGCCTCTCCCACGGTATGTAGCAATAAAATATATTGATGGGTTTCCTTGACGTAAGTGATATTGTGAAATATTATGCTAATCCTGTTATCATTTGTAAAAAGATTAAAAGAACCAACTCCCAAAAATATAGAGTAAAGCTGATCATCTACTACAGCAATGATTGCTGCCAGCAGGAGGGGGCAGAGCACAATTATCCCCTAGGGAAAAACAGAATAGAGATTTATTGTTACAGATACAAACGCAAGTTTGCAAGTGCTTTCGCATCCTGAAGGGTGTTTCAGTGGGAGAGAAGGATTGGAGTAATGTACAGTTAGAGCAGCGAAACAGTTATATCAGTCTAAATCTAGGAGTCTGACGCCAATGTGAATGCAATATAAAAATTATGGGACTGATGATTATTATAGTTTGTCTTTATTTTATTTGGAAGCTAATCTTGTTCATGACTATAGAAAAATTTTGGGCCCTGGTAAAACTTCTTGGGGCTTGCCAATAGTCAACTATCTTAGAGACTTATAGTTCCAAGGGGATGTTTTCAAGCCTCTCTGGGGGGTGTTTAGCAGATGAAAAACATTAGACTATCCTGTACATTCTGCACTACATAGCACATTTTTCCTCTAGCTCTAACACAGTGTACGTGTAACGCACCCCATACTACATACTGCATCCCCCCCTTCCTTCACCATGAATACCATGCTATGGAAGGGCTCAGCATTTACTGCTCACTTCCCCATCTCAGCACCCTCTCCACAGCTGCAGTTGCATGTGCCTTTGGAACCCATATATTATTCCCAGAATATATGCTGCATGTGTTCAGGTCTGGATCAGCCCCTCGATATGTAATTCATCTTAAAATTACCATCTTCATTTCTCTCAATTGTAACATTGTCCAACAATGCTGTAGTGTCTGTGTCAAAGTGCTGCTATCCTTTCTCAGTAACAAATCCTAGTAATCCTAGTTCATGTAAAATTATCTTTAAGCTATGCACTTACACGATTGCTTCTTTTTTTCCCATGTTCCAGATGGGAGCATAATCCATGGACAGCATGCTCCGTTTCCTGTGGAGGAGGCATTCAGAGACGTAGTATTGTATGTGTAGAAGAAACAATGCACGGAGAGATATTGCAGGTTGAGGAATGGAAGTGCATGTATGCTCCCAAACCTGCTGTTATGCAGACCTGCAACCTCTTTGACTGCCCCAAGTGGATGGCTATGGAATGGTCACAGGTGAGATTGGTCAAGAAATGCTATATACAGCATGTCTACATATAAAACTAGGTATATATATATATATATATATATATATATATATATATATATACACACACACATTTATTTTAAGCTGATTTTATATTTATTCAGTGTACAGTAACGTGTGGACGAGGTTTGCGTTATAGAGTGGTGTTATGTAATGACCATCGTGGACAACACACTGGAGGCTGCAACCCTCAGCTAAAACCACATATAAAGGAGGAATGCATTGTACCTGTACCATGCTATAAACCCAGAGGTAATATAGTCTATATCCCCTCATGATAAACGTTTCAGTTGTATTTTATATATCTTGTTTTATTAGTTCTTTGATGTTCAATAAAGTTCTGCTTTATTTGTCTGCTAGAAAAGTTCCCTGTGGAAGCAAAACATCCATGGCTAAAACAAGCACAGGAACTAGAGGAGACCAGAACAGCATCAGATCAGCCAACGTAAGTAGAATTTCTGTTTATCCCAGTAATCTCAGCAGGATTAGAACATTCTGCAAAAATGTGCTTCTTCATAAAGCAACAATGTACAATGTGCTACCCTCAGTGTGGAAATGTTTTAATACTTATATCTTATTGAAACATGGCTTCCGTCCTGCTTCATGTGATCTTATCTAAATTTAACCCCAAAACATTGATGGCAGATTTCGGGTTCAAACCACAGAATTTACTATATGTGACTTTACTTAGAATAACTGACAGGGCATTTGTAGTACTTTAAGTGCTAGCATGTCCGTGTCTGGAATGGCATGCTGACACTCATAGTACCACAAGCTCCAGTACTGCATGTTTTTAGTGCTAAATAAATCCTATATCCTATATGCTATCCCTAAAATCCCTAGTGAATGAATTGGTATAAAAATCGTCTTAAAGGCACCAAATAAGAAACCAAACAAACAAATTTACCCCTCAAAGTTTCATGATCACAAAGGGGATGTCCCTTTTTCCTGCATGCTATCCAGTAGAGGATGTTTCATGAGAAACCACTGGATGTAGCCGGCCACCAAAACGTCTGGATCGGCCCCCAATGTGTAATCAGTTGATTGACATGAATACATTAGGGTGTGTAAACACACGCTGTAAAGCTATTATTGAGCATAAGCTAACTAGATTCTAATTGTCTACAGACCTCATTTACAGGTTATATATAAATATATATACACCATATAAAAGATAGAATATATGTACCTAGAGTCTTGTCTTATGAATATGAACAGCATAGGAATAAATACGGCTTTACTCCAAAGCACAGACCTGAGCATTGCCAAACCAGCCTCGTGCTAGATAAATACTTGGCCTTTGCGGTCTACCACGGCTAGTGTCCTACATTTACATTACTGCACAACATTCAAAGAGATTTTTTTCTCTTACTGGCAGAATATAATATGACTTGCTTGCAACGCAGAGCCAAGAACACTGTGAGCCTGACCTTTTTTGTTTTTAGTTGTGAAATGTGATGACAGTTGAAACCCATCATGATTTTAAATACTGCCCCCTGGGCCCTGTTCCTTAAAGCATACGTTTCAACAATGTTATATATTATTCCTCAATTATTTGTCTTACTGTGCTGCATGACATACAAAGCATTTATGTCGTATAAAATCCTCAGGTGGCCAGACCAGATCAGGAGGGAACAAAGTGTTTGTACATGAGAGCCGCGGCCTCGACCACAATGGGGGCTGTAATCCTCCTGTAAACAAATGTTCAGTGACCACTTATATGTGAGAGCATTGGTCGAAGTGGAAATTTAGAAGTGGAGATATGGACATTTAGAAGTGACGTTATAGAAACACAGAATATAATAGAAGTCAATGGAGATTTTAGGTTTTTCAGTTACATCAGTGGGAGAAGTGCCGGTATGGCATACACCCGTATACACCCCCATTTCGAGCCCTGTGGGCTATGACAAGGTGCAGCAGTCTACAATAACATGTTATACAAAGTGTGATACCAATGTGTAATTGTAGGACTTAACATGGACCTCCAGTCCCTGATGTTATCAGACACCACCCCAGCTGCACTTCTGCTATAGGGCCTGCATATAAACTGGCGGATGGTATGTGTGGAGGAAATGTGTGGAAAATCGACAGTTGGTTCAGTGGGTAGCACTTATACCTAACAGCGCTTTGTTCATGAGTACGAATCCTGGACATGACCTTATCTGTGCAGGGTTTGTATGTTCTCCCAGTGTCTGCGTGGGTTTCCTCCAGGTGCTCCAGTTTCCTGCCAATTTCCCCTATGTATCAATCCCCAATCTCCTTTAGAATGTAAGGTTGCGGGTCTGTCTGTATTCCCCATTGTATGACGCTTCAGACTTTTTTGTGCTTAATAAATAAGCGGAAATAATACTGTAAGGCACTTCAGCCTCCCACTTGTTAGAGGTAACATACTTGGTATAAATATAAGGATATCCTAAATCTTAAACTAAATTGAGAGTCAAATAGGGTCTATAGTCAGCATCGTAAGTGGGCATACTGGATGAGCCAAGTAGTTCTTATCTGCCATCACTTCTATATTTCTATGTTGATAATCAATAGCAATGTTCTCTTTCTGCTCTTAAAACGTTATACAACATGAGTAAATGTGTAAAGCTGTATTGTCCACCATAAATCACTTCCACAGGTTTATTCCAGAAGCCTGGTCACCTTGCAGTGCCACCTGTGGTCGTGGTGTACAAGTGAGAGATGTCAAGTGTCGTATTCTCCTGACATTTACACAGACTGAATTGGAATTGCCAGAAGAAGAATGTGAAGATGAAAAGCCAGTTATGGAACGAGCCTGCTATCTCCTGCCCTGTCATGGTGATATGGTGGACCAAGCATCCGAACTTCCACTGCAAGAAGACGATTCAGCTGAGATGTATGACTGGGAATATATCGGCTTCACATCTTGCTCCAGCAGTTGTTCAGGAGGTAAAGTGTTTTTTGTGTATACGTGGAG
>JABWIB010000263.1:81851-103375 GCA_016617825.1 Platyplectrum ornatum
TATATATATATATATATATATATATATATATATATATATATATTCTCTTTCTCCTTCTTAATCCAGGAAGACAAGAAGCCATAGCAGCCTGCCTACATACCCAGACAAAGCGACCTGTTAACAACTCTCTGTGTGACAGTTCAATGCGCCCACCTGCAATGACAAGAGTTTGCAACACCAAGCTGTGCCCACCAAGGTACCAAGGCAACTGGTTTATAATACTAATGAGTCTATAAGAAAGTTAGTGTAGAAACAAAAAATAAGACATATTTTTTATAAACGTTATTTTAGAAACTTCCATGTGTGTTCTGTGTTTATCAATGTCACCGTATTTTCTCATTAACTCTTTAGATCGGGTCCAGGATTATTAATTCTACCCAACTTTTACAAGTAAAAGTAAACCCTACCGATTCCCATCCACACCTGCTACTAACCTTAGCTAATACAGGTAGGGCAAGATACAGTAGGAAACCTAACCTAACTAAAGGAGAGTTTTAATAATGATTTCAACTTCAATAAATACACATTTTTAGAAAAGTAGTAATATTTTTATTTAAACGAGAATTCCTAATAAGTCTTGTTTAAGTTTTATTTAAACGAGAATTCCCGGTCCTGACTTGTTGGTTGCGTAGTCAAATAGCAAAAGTAAAATAAATATTTATTTTTACATATCCAATTACAGAGCAATATATTAAACCACAGCAATGTGCACATAATAGAGCGATCATGACATATTGTTTCTGTGCTCAACATAACTCAACATATAATTACAAAACAAAACAATATGATAACTTCCATGGTGATTTAGGGCAATAATGGCCGTGGTGAACCAGTATTTGTTTCCTTTGGGACAACCTCTGGTACGCCACAAGATATAGGTGGCACGTGCACCGGATATGACAATTTGCAGCTTTGATATGTCTCTAACTCCTCCTCGGAATGCTCTGTGTTTCTTGGCTTGGCATCCGCAGGTTCAGGAATGCTGTCAGCGGATTCCCCGGAGTTTGTTAAAATGCCTCCTGACTTCCTCCCAAATATCTGGGGAATCTCTCAAGGGCACTTTTCAAGTTAATTTTTATTAAATAGTTTTTTCATCACGTTCACGTAGTACTCCAATAGAACTCCGGTTCTGGTTTAGTCAATGAAACCGGAGAAGGATATGGCAATCAGGCCCAGAGATCCGGTTCCTCTTCCACTGATCTTGACCAGTGGTCCTCCTTCCAGTTTTCAGGTGGTTTCACCACCATTGGGCTCAACCATGGAGCATCCCTTAGTCTGTCCTGGGAAGAATACATGGCCTCCTCCTTCCTTCCTCTTCTGCAACCTTTGTAGCCATTTTTGGCTCTTCCCTTCCTCCGCTTAAATCTCGATAAACAACTAAATAAAAGTGAGCACATTTCCCTCTGCCAATCTCAAGTCTTAAGGTCCGATTCAATGCCGCTTTGCGCAGTATTTTCCCCTTTAAGCTGTTTGCGTATGGGAGAAAACATTTTAGCTGAGTGAGCCGCGTATAAAAAGCTGAGATCTTTCACTACCGTACAAGACGGGAAAGAGCGCACAACCAGCATTTGCAGGTCCACTGTACTTTTAAATGGAATCAGGCATATTATTGACCTGCAGAGGTAAAAGTACTGTGGGCTTCTTGAATGGCTTCACAGCAGTGACAGGCTGATAAGTATAGGGAGTTGCAGTACATGTGATAAAAAGACTTAATGCATGCAGAGCTTGCAAATGCCTTATAATGCCCTTGATTTCCTGGATATGCTTCCTCAGTTACACCCATATCCCATCTAGCAATACAGTGCAACGTGTAGGGCATATAGTACCACACACTATGACCACCTTCCGTGGAGGGGAATCATTTCAACATGTTTTTGATTAAATGTTGTTTTAAAGTAAATTGATGTTCTAAACAGGAACTTGCTATAGACAAAGCAATAAAATGGAAACGTCTGAGAGGTATAGGGTTGAAAGTAATATAAGATATCTAATCATAAACCTGTACCGGGATGTTTGAACAGGGCCTCTATGCATGCTGCACAAAAATGTAAACAATGCTGTTAGTAAGTGTATTTATTTGAGTCTGGGACAGTTGCACAGATGAAAAATGCTAGGAAAGTTTTCTGTCATTGTATGCTTCTGCTAACCATCATAGCAGAGCCACAATGTCATTCTGCTGCACGCTCAGGGTGCCAAACTCAGGTAACAGAAAGAATTAAGCACCCAACTTTCCCAGGGGTACATTTATATATATAATATTTTATGTATGCTTTATATACTTTTAAATTATTAAAAGGGTATAACTTGTAAGTTTTAGAAGCTTTTCAAGAATATTTCTTCCAATATATCAGGTCCGTGGCAGACTGGCAGACACATAATGAACAGATTTTAGTATTCCAATAATATATGCCAAAAACTGGAAATCCTAGAACGTTGTAAAATTGTAGTAACAGAGATAAAGTGTAGAAACCCATTTCAACATGTTACTATTATATGCATGTATATTTTCATTTCCAATTAACATATACTTTTCAACACATCTTAATTGGGGAAAATAGTTCAAAACTTTGTATTGCAATCTATTTTATCTATACATCAAGCACATACAATAAACAACATCCAGACTGCCTATTATTGAAATATGCATAATGACATAACATGACACCGTTATGAGGTTCTAATGAACTTTCTCCATAATGTAGCAGCTATTGTTGAGGTGATTGTGTTGCGCAGGTTCCAGTTTCTCCAGCTAGTGTAGAACTCATGATTTTGGATATAAAATAATGGTCTGCTAAGTGTTCAAAACTTGGGGCGAGCTCCTAACATGTANTGGCAGCAAGCTCCTTTCTTCCACAGCCAGGAGTCACAAAAGGTCTGTTTAATAATGATTCAGGAAATTGTTTCACATTGAAGCTGAAAGAAGATTTCATGTAGGTTTCATAATGATTTCTCAGTTTTTGCTGCAGACATTTCTCTTAAATATCCTCTTTGAAAGTCAGTAATAAGCCTTGAATGTATTTATTTATTTTTTTGTTTCAGTCTCTCGTCTAGGGAAAATGTGTGGCTGTTTCTATTAGCCCTCTGATCTTTTCCGTTGCAATATCTTATTCTCCTAGCAGAAAAAGTAATAACTTATGGCTCATATTTATGGATTTCTATGTCCATATGCTATTATACCTTTTAGTCACAGTAGAAAAGAAACTGAATTTAATATGGCCACAAAAACCTTAGGTCATTGTCACACGCAACACTTATAATTCTACAAATTAAAATGATATCAGTAATTGGAAATGTGTCATGTGATCGCTTTAAGGGCTTGCTGGGTTTGTCCTATGCCACATGTCCAAAGTGCTCTGTTAAAATATCAGCCTATTGAAATGAATTGAAATGAAGGCAGGCGCTGCCACTTAAAGTGTTTTAGGGTCTCATTACAATGTGTGATCTGTGAAAGTGCTGCACTTTTTCACAGCTGCAAAAACGAGGCTATAAATATTAGCAATAAGGACCCTTAAAGCTGGAAGCGTGGTAGTGCAGTAAGTGCTTCTGTGCAGCTGTCACGCACAGTATTAGGACTTTCAAAGATTTTATTTAAAAAAAAATGAAAATGAGAACAGACTGACTTTTATACAAACTGACTGTACTTGTATGGTGTTCTGAAGTTCATTTTGCCATAGTGGATACTTTCCCAAGACGTGGATGCCTGACCAAAAACCACAGATTTGTTGACACTACTCATTTTCCCCTTTTGATAAAAGTCGCAATAAATAATATGTGTCTGAAACAGGAGAAATAATAAAGTACTGTAAAATATATAAGAAATAGTATCAAGCAAGCATACATAGAAAATTGGATATTATTACCAGTTACATATTAATTGTTATAAATGCTTACCCTAAAAAGAGTAACTGTATGTGTTTTCCATGACCTTGTGGACACATTGCTGTATAAAAAAATAACGTACATTCCCTGCTTTTTTGAAATCTACTACAAGGCAGACGGGAGACAGGATACACTATATTTGACAATCTTTGGTTAGAAATACTTCGGTATATATAGGGCAACATCCTTTTTTATCAATATAGTAAGTCTAAATTATAAGAAGCTGGAATATCTGACCACAAATCTTCTACATGTAGCCATGTCATTTTGACTACAAGAATGACTATGGGTTAGGGTTAGGCTGTGGGATGGGAGGTTGGGGTTAGGCTGGAGCGAGGGGAGGGTTAATAGAAGGGTAAGGTTAGGGTTAGGCTGGAGCGAGGGGAGGGTTAATAGAAGGGTAAGGGTAGGGTTAGGCTGGGGCGAGGGGAGGGTTAATAGAAGGGTAAGGTTGGGGTTAGGCTGGGGCAAGGGGAGGGTTAATAGAAGGGTAAGGTTGAGGTTAGGCTGGGGCAAGGGGAAGGTTAATAGAAGGGTAAGGTTAGGGTTAGGCTGGGACGAGGGGATGGTTAATAGAAGGGTAAGGTTAGGGTTAGGCTGGGACGAGGGGATGGTTAATAGAAGGGTAAGGTTGAGGTTAGGCTGGGGTGAGTGGAGGGTTAATAGAAGGGTAAGGTTAGGGTTAGGCTGGGGCGAGGGGTGGGTTAATAGAAGGGTAAGGTTGAGGTTAGGCTGGGGTGAGGGGAAGGTTAATAGAAGGGTAAGGTTAGGGTTAGGCTGGGACGAGGGGATGGTTAATAGAAGGGGAAATGTTACGATAAGGCTACAGATAGGGGAGAGTTATTAGATGGGGAAGTTTGGCTGTGGGGAGGGAACAGTTAATAGAATGCAAAGGCTAGGGTTAGGCTACAGTGAGATGATGCTTAATAGAAGGGGAAAGTTAGGTTCAGTTTTAAGGGAGGAAACAGTTAAGGGTAGGCTGTTAGAAGGTGCGTGTTAGGGTTAGGGTAAATAGTAGCTGTTGGTGAGGGGGATTCTATTCGAGTCATCTTTATTGCATCCTATCGTGTTACTGGAGCTGCATATTTAAAAGGGTTATTCAGACAGGCCAAACACATCCTTCCAGAGTAATCCCATATGAGTGGCACACCTAGGTCATTTAATAAAGGCTTTGAATTAGAAATGCCAATGACGTCCAACCAATCAAATTGTGAATGAATGTTCTTCATTTTCTTTCATTCATTTCTGGAATGATTATTAAGAACGCCCCATTATGTTTGTTAGGATGGTCATATGAATTGTAGCTTCTGTGGTTGGGGCTCTGAAGTAATGGCTTCTCCAAACTTGTCTTGACAAAAAACATTACATCGCTGATCAATTAAGTTATAAGGAATATATTAAAAATAAAAATTCATTATAACTTATGTTGAAATACATATTTGTTATGCACTAACATTTCATTGAATGTTCTTTTTATCTCCTGTAAATGTATTATACAGAATGTATTTTATTACAATATAAGTGTGATGTAAAATACTCCTGGTTCAAAAAAGACAAAAGTATTATAGAAGTGATACCTTTATTGGGTAACCAGAAAAATCATTATATAAATGCTAGCTTTCAGAGCACAGAGGCTCTTTCTGGTTAGCCAATAAAGGTATCACTTCTATAGTACTTTTGTCTTTTTTGAACCAGGAGTATTTTACATCACATTGATTTTTCTGGCTAACACGGTACTGCAATATTTTTTTGCAATACATTACAATATAAGTAAATACTCAGCAGCCACAAAGCATATTTCAGTGTAATTTGTAATGCAGTAAAACATGGGGCTTGATTATCTCAATGAAACATAGGGACGGAAGCGAGAGTTGAAATATGCTGAGATATTTTATAAAAGGTAATCTTAAACAGATGGTAATACAATTACAGAAGCTAGACATGCATAGATTCATTTAGCAGAAAGATGCACAGGTTCATTGGAAAGTTTACTAAGGCAATTTCAGAGGCCCCAGTAAGGTCGTCGGTCTAAGGAAAACATTAAGGATTGTGCTCTTATGTCGATAACTGCAGTACGTGATCTGGAGGAAAAGAAAACATTGATAGGAATCAGTCCTTAGATCCTCTATGTGCGAGGGAGACCGTTACATAACACAAAGGATTTCAGACATTCTACCTATAATGGGAAATCAGTGTGTAATGTGAATTAAGCATTGTGTCTTGAAAAGCCATGTGCATCGATAGTGCATCTAATGGTTTGGCCCTTTTCATGTTTGTGGCTGCCTTACTATAACAACCAGATGAGTAAGGAAATGGTCTAATCTGCTGTATATTATGTGGGAAAGATCCGCAATGAGCTACTTTAGCAGGAGAATAGACTATTGCATGGTTGCCAACTTCATGGGGAGATGGTAGTCTTAAGGAACTGCCCCCAATTGGTGTGTCCTCTACCATCAAAAGGGGTGCTTATAGGTCCAGCCATGAGGCATATACTGCACGGGAAAAGTATTTCTCAATAGAAAAGACAGGATTAGTATTAATTGATTGTTAAATTGTAAGTGAATAAATTCGTTCAGTGTATATTGAGGTCCTCCGACTTCTTCATCTTTATAGAAATATTCATCATAATACAATGATTTCCTAAAGTAAATCAGCATCAGGTAGATCNCCCACTTCTCAGAGAGTCTCCCTGATATTCAGGGAAAGTAGGCAACCATGTACTATGGGCTACTGACATACGCATGTGTTCTTCCCATGGCAGCATAATCATCTCATCTAAATTATTAATTAAATTTATTACATTATTTGAGTAGCCAACTTCCTTACCTGCCTACTTAGCATGTACTTTGCATGTACATAATTATTACATGAAAGATGCTACCTGTGTGTTCAGGCTATATCAGGTTTGGAGCCTTGCACCCTTCAATACAGTATTATTATCAGTCTGTTGGGACCGGTAAGCTGGTCAGTCTTTATTTGCAGAAATAGCTAAAAGCAGTGGTCGAAGTGGAAATTAGAAGTGATGGTATGGACATTGAATATAATAGACATTGAATATAATAGAAGTCAATTTAAATTTGTAGTATTTCAATTACAGCAGTGGGAGAAGTGCCGGTATGGCATACCCCCGTATACCCCCCCACTTCGAGCCCTGGCTAAAAGAGCAAGAAATACCATAGGATTTAATATCTTGCATGGGGAATGTATAGAATATGTGAATGTGGTATATGGACTAATGCAACCATACAAGAAACCAATAACCAGTGTGTATAACGCAACTCAATGGACTTGTTTCCAACCAGGTGGCAGACTGGATCCTGGAGTCAGTGCTCTGCTACATGTGGGGTCGGGATACAAACGAGAGACGTGCACTGCTCCGGCCTGACTGAGTCTAGTAACAATTCTGAACAAGAGTGTGATGGCAAGAAGCCTTCAGCATTGCAGGCCTGCAACCAGCTTGACTGCCCTCCAGCATGGCATGTGGAGGAATGGCAGCAGGTATATGTCTATACATGGTATATAACTGTTAGGAATCATATATATTTTTGCATCTAAATTTCTAGTTTATTGCAAAATTCATATATTTTCTATTGAGGCACCTCAATCATTTACCTACTGTTCTTCAGCACATGCAGCCCTTGTAATGTGATGGTGAGTCCACCTACTAAATTACCAGTATGTCTGCGTCACTATCATCCACCCACAGGATGTTAGAGTTTCTGTTTTAATCTACCCCTGGAAATAATTAGTTGGATGCATCAGAAATAATGACTCTATATTTTGTTATATATTTGCATACCATCACATTATACGCTAATAAAAATTGTTCTAAATAAGAACAGTTGTATATTATCTCCCATGCCTAAGAAAAAGGAATGTGTTTGTATATACATTTATACCACTGTAGACAGTCTCTTAGATTGATCTACACTGGACCTGAATATGTAATATGTCATTCTGCCCATATAAACATGGAACTATATGATAGCACACATGATTGATTTGGCTGTACCGCACATTATTCTTTGAAGGTGCCTGTGCAAATGATACTGTTATGTGTAAAGATACTTTTGCTCTGGGCTCCATAGTTGATGAGTGCTATGCAATACCCTGTGACTGAAGTGATACTGATGGCCTGAACAATGCTGTGTTTGTGTTTTTAGTGTTCTAGGATGTGTGGAGGAGGTGTCCAAAACCGCAAAGTGAGCTGCAAACAGTTGTTGGCAGATGGAAGCTTTATGAAGCTCTCAGAGGAACTGTGCCAGATGCAAAAGCCGGCTAGTCAGAAAACTTGTGGCAAAGTCGATTGCCCCCTCCAGTTAACTACAGGAGAGTGGTCCAAGGTTTGTTACATACAGCACATCTATGGAAGTAAAATTTCATGGGCTCGTCACTTTCTATTCTATTTAATTGCTATCAATGAGAATATTTATACTTGTTTAATAAGATCAAATAAGTAATGAGATCAAATTAATATTGATCTTGGCCACTGTATTTTAAGATGGTCATTGAGTGTTTTCCATGGCAATCACAACTCCCCATAGCTTCAATATGGTGTAGGCATGCTTTTATTATGTTATTAGATAGGTAATGCAAGAAAAACAATACATAAAGCTCATCTACAATGACCCTGCAATGTTCATAATATGCTAATACAGTATTACAGTACTGTATGGTACAGTATGGAGCAGACTTGAGCAATCTAGTTGCATACTGTATATTGTGAATATCCATTACAGATACATACACATATCATATTATACACTTCACACCACAAAGAATATTCACAGTGTGTTCGCAATAGACAGAATTCCAGACTTTACATTGGTTATTACTATAGTTATTGCTTTGTGAAGCCACAGATTAAGCTGCAGGCAAATATTAAAGGCCTCATGTATAGTACAGATTCTAAACCGCTGTACATATCTCAAGATCTGCTGAACTCGAAAACAGCAGTACACATGCCAAGCTTACAGTATGTAGACTAAAGTTGGGACTACACTACAGGACTCATCCAGGCAAAATAGGTTAAAGTATGGGGGGTACAAATGCATTTTTAACCTGTTTAACCCTGCAGGGTACACACTGACATTTTTCACAAAAGTAGATGTCTTTAAAAGATTTTTCTCATGCTCTGAAGTCCCTGATCACCTTTACAATACCCCTGCACACACTGCTGTCTACTTTTCTGAGGATTGTCAATACTACCCATAAACCATTCTGCATTGGTTTACTAAAATTACATACTCATCCACAAGGTGCCAGTATACAGAAATATGAATAGGAATCATTGCTCTGAAGATTGTGTGTCAGTACACACCAGACATCACAGCCTATAAAGAATGGAAATGTGGGGATGTTGACTATAGCAACCAATCAAATATTAGCTGACATTCTGCAGTATGGAAATAAAAAGATAGAATCGGATTGGTTGCTATGGGCAACACCATCCATTCTTGCAGTTTAGTAAATATAGGCCCAGGACATTGTTGATCTTTTAAAATTAGGAGCTACAACCAAATCAGACAATACAATACAGTATATGGCAATTCTGCTGTATTGTTTGACAGCACACACTGGAATGATTTTGGAGCAATATGACGATTATCATTTAATTAGAGCAATAATCCTCAGATATTCCTCCATCCTCAGACTATGCATCAGTTTTTCCAACGATCATTGCAGTAATTGTGTACACTACAGCGATGATAATTTATCATTGCATAGTGCACTTGTAGAATGTACCCATCTTAACCCATTGAGCGTATTCAATGATAGTACTGAATGCAAATGAAAAACAAACATTAAACACATGAAAATAGACATGAGCTATATAATCTAGGCATAAAGCTAAAACGAAGCAGCTAAATACAGCTCTGGAACATATATGGCTCAAATTCCTAAATATATATAGAAGCACACTAGTCTATCTTACTTCAGCTTAGCATGAACCACACTGATTTGATATTGAAGTTCTGAAAATGAAATACACTGAGAAAAGCATCTTTCATAGAAGGTATGCTATTATTATAAATAATATCTACTGGAAACCGATATGTGTGATTGGGTGTACAGTTTAGAGTTCCAGATAACTACTGNCTTTGTACATAATGTTGTTGTAGTGCTCTGTGCCGTGTGGTGTTGGAGTCCAGAGAAGGACACTGGTTTGTCAGAAGATAACATCTAAGGGACAAGTTGTCATTGTGAATAGATCTCTATGTGATGGACTTCCTACTCCAGCTCTTGTTAGAACATGCCGGGTGGGGGCATGTCACAGTAAGTATATTCTATATGCGGGAGCAATAAAGCTCTACATTTACTTTTAGAAATTAATAAATAATACAATGTTAGGCTCATGTAGCATAAAGGTTAGGGGGATAAAACTGAAACTTAATGTCCACTGTATCATTTTTGAAATCAGCAGGATTATGAATATTTCTTATGGGTAATTTTACCCTTTCCCAATACTGATTTTTGTCAGATGGGTAGGGTGTGGTGCTATGTGGAAGAGCAACGGTGAGGATACAGGTAGGGGCTTCTCCTGGCTCCCTCCTCTGCTTAATGACTTCTCCATCGCTCTTTTGTCCCATTGTGACGTCTGGCTACAACCACTTTTATCTGCTGTCTTCCCCACTCATTCCCCCTGCTCCCAGCTCTGTCCTCTGCCCCTTTCATTGCTACTTAGTTATTTTTATTGTAAAATAATTTGACATAAAACATGAAATGCTCTTTTTATCCCCTCTTTCTTTTTTAAATATGTATTTTAACTTAATAATTCATTAGACCTACACTGAAGTAGGCTACAATGAACCAAAACAAGTCACGTTGGATGTGTCCTGCAGATGTGCATTATGTTTGGATGTCTCAGCTATGGTGGCTGACATTAAAGAGCACAGTCAGAATGACTCAAGGAAGGCTGCTATAGTCACCTAATGACATCAAAGTCCATCCTAAGCTTTCACTAGATAATGAATAGTAAGAAGACACTGACACACAAATGTGTGTTCAATATGTGGTTTGAGAGTCTTCCGGAATTGTGACCACACAGGAAAGATAGGGAATTCAGAGGAGGATGACTGTACAACTTCTTCTGCTCACAGGAACCACCAGAGATGTCTTGTTATTCATTAGCAGCTGTATTTGTCATTGAACTGCAAGTGTTTTATGAGGGAGACACGAAGCAGAAACAAAAACATATCTATATACTGAGAATAGTAGTTCAATAAATGAAGATATTTCTTCCATATAATATTGTGCCAGTGTATAGAGGACAGCATTCTCTCTAATATTTACTCATGTAGAGTTATTTCGATTTATTTTGTAGCAGTGTAGGGATACAATTACTAGACATTTGATTGTAAGTGATTCTGATTCAGAGGTACGAGCAGAAATGGGAAGTGTAGGGATTTGGATTTGTGGAGTTATAGTTGGTGTTTAAATAGCTTTAAATGGGGGAGAAGACAAAGGTGCAAAATGCTACTTTTCTAAAGTGGCCAGTGTTAAATTATTGTCACTACAGTGTTCTGTATTGGTCAGCAGTGCAGACCAGTTTAATACTCCTGATAGAGTCCAGTACCTACTAAGTAACATTCTGCAGACACCATATGGCATATTGAGTTGAATATTTTATAAGGTGTCTAATGGCTTAGCACTGCAAAGAGCTATAAATGTGGCACATGGTGGCCTGGGGGTCTTTGAAAACACTAAAATAAGCTACAGGTGCAATGAAATGTGGATTTAATGATTTGAGTATGAAAAGAATGTGCAAATGAAAGTGTCACAAGTTTTTGCTTTTGATGTGAAAAGTTGACAAATTAACTATGCTTAAATCCTGGGCTTGACTGGGGACTGAATATTATGCCTTCATATGAATTTATAGTTAGAAAAAAATAGTTCTAACAGCTCCCGCATAATAAGAGACTTTTTTGCCTGGGCTTTATTTCAGATTAAAATGCCAACCGGCTGAGATTGTAGCACATTTAAAATCCCAATGGAGTTCCAGGAATGTTCTTGGCATGAGGTTGAAAAAAGTGCTTCATATCTTAGTTAATGTAATTAATTGCAGAAAGCTGAATAGCGTGGCAATGACTTTGAAGTGTGCCGTACATGATGACGAGTGCTTTTCAAATGCATTGGCACTGTTTACTCAATTTACATTAAGGGGCATTAACACATTAACTTGGCCTTGTCATATCATCAATGCACATTGACCAAAATGAGGGTGTGTTGATGATATGTCAAAGCCAAGTAACGTCATGTGTTAATTTCCCTGTAATGCTAATAAAGCATCCAAAGTGAACCACAAAAATATGTAAGCTACTATGTACAGGCATGTATATGCAGAGAAGAAAAATCTATAGGTAAACTGGTGTAAAGCCAGTAGATAGATATGCTATAGATATATATAGTTGATATGCTCAATTTGGTTGACCATATCAATATCTGTAACCTTAGAGCCTCTGTCAGTTGTATTTATCTGCGATGAGCTGTTGACTTGGCATGTTCTGGATGGAGAGGGTGGTTGGATGGGGGGCATCTAAATTATATAGCACTTGTAGATCTTTTCCTTAACCCACCCTTCCTTAGAGATATGCATGCATAGGATTCTGGATAATTGGCCATTGTTCCATCTGTACAATAGCAGTGTTGAGAATAGAGTGCAATACAAGATATGATCGTAACTAAGGGACAGGAAAATCTTATTAAGGAAGGATCAGGCCCATGATTCTTGTCTTCCTATTAGTTAAGGGTTACACACATGGTTGCAGTATTATTTTTTCTATTAGTTAAGTGTTTTTTTAAGTGACTGTGAACATTGTAAATGAAACTGTATATATTCATTTAATAATAATACTAATTAAAACTCTCTCTATTCAATTGTCCAAGAAAATAAACAGCATATGTCAAACAAGGAAGACGGCTATGGTCCTCCAGAGATTAGCAGCATCCATCGTGTCTACATTCAGACCAGACAAGAAAAGCGAATTAATTTTACTATTGGAAGCAGAGCATATTTACTTCCCAAGACCTCTGTCATGATAAAGTGCCCTGTACGCCACTTCCAGAAGTCCCTCATTAAATGGGAGAAAGATGGCCAGCCTGTGAGACACTCAAAAAAACTCGGAGTAACTAAGTCAGGTTCATTGAAGATTCATAACTTAGATGTGCTGGATATCGGAGTGTACAAGTGCATTGCAGGTTCTGCTTTTGAGACATTCGTTCTTAAGCTCATAGGTACTGATAATAGACTTTTGGAGCCACCAAGTTTTCAAAAAGATCCAAATGAGGCAAACGGTTTTGGAGAAAAATGGCATAAAATTAACAATATGTGGAAGTCCTGGAATAAAAAAAAGAACCTTTATCTTGAAGACAGCCAGGCTCAGGATGTGATGGTTTTAAGAAACCTAGAAACCCTTGTGACCAACTCTGCAGAAATGTATGGTTCCCAAGAGCTTAAGGACAGGAGGATGGAGGCTGCAGTCTTACAGGGTGCTTACAGTATGGACACTATCCAGTTTGAAGCTCTGGTAAAAAACATGAGTGAACTTATAGAAGCTGGTGAAATCAGCGATGACTTTGCCAGTCAGATTATATCTCACGTGGTGAATGAACTGTCAAAACCGCAATCAACTTTGGAAAAGTGGAAAGGACCTAATGAAGAAAATACATCAGATCATAAGTTGATTTCAAAAGCACCGAATACTTTAATGTTTTTCAGTAATAAAGCAACAGAAAAGGATAACAGAAAAAGACTAATTATCACTCGCAAAAAAAAGAATGGTTATGTATTGTCTTTCAACAAGACACTGCATTTGGCGATCGGAAGTAATGCATTCATCACTAACAATACTGAGATCATTACCATACAGTGTGATGTTGATAGTGACATGAAAACAAGATTTACTTGGAGTAGGAATGGGGAGGCTTTGAAGTTCTCTGATAGGTGAGTAAACTCTCTTGTTACTTTACACCACGATACATTACCTTAACATTTCTCTATCTTTCACAATTCACATGTCATTCATTATTGTTTTTACATCAATAATTTGTTTTGTAGTAACACCCCTCTGGGGTGAATTGTTCAAGTTAAAAAAGGTGCACCATGGGGCCACCATGCTTTAGCTGTGTTATGTATACTGTCAATGGAATCCATTAAACAAAAGGAGAAGTTACAGCCATGGAGTAAGGTGTACGTTACAGCCATAGAATAGACAATTCTGAGGACTTCCAGTTAGACCAAGTCGGACAAATACAGTTGAGTTTTTCTAGTGTCAGGTAAATCCTAGTTACCAACATTTCAGCATGGTTTGTGCAGCGTAAGATATGGTGGGATGTATATAATGTTCCATTTAGGTTTGTAAAGAAAAAGTGGTAATTCCTTCTCTCACCTTAACTTGAAGTTTGTTTTCTGGGCAACGCATGGCTCAAGGAGATATCTCTACCAAAACAAGACACATTCATTATTGTTTTTTTATTGTTTGTTTTATTGTTACATCCACTTTACCAATAGTGAATCCCCTGAGTATACATTATTGTGATATCTTAGGATCTGTCGATAAATTGACATTTATTAATCATTCAATAGTCATGTCCCTTCCTTTCCTTTTTGACAAAACAAAAGTATATTGGTAACCCACTGATCGAAAATCATCATGTCCAGCACAAATGGTAATCTTAACTCTAGAAGTTTTTTCATTGGCTCTTATGTGTTTATGTGTTCATGTGTTTTAGGCATTTGCTCTTATCAAATATCCACAAAGTATTAAACAATAAATGTCTTGGATATCATTAAGTTCTATACTGAGCTACTAGACATGTTGGAATTATGATGTGTCCTTGTGAGTAGAAAAAAAACACGTGGAGTCATTGACATATTAGCACATAAATCATATTCAAGTTTGTAGAGTTTCTCAGCCAGTATAAATAAACCAGTGCACATATCAAGTGGAGAAAGTGTACCATTAGACATAAATGTCTTGGTGAATTAGTGTTGTGAGAATCTCTGTAGAGTCGTATAGAATAAGTGTGGGGTAACCATATAAAGAATGTACTGTATTTGCTGACAATACAAAGTGAGGAGATGCTTCGTGTTCACGAGTATGTTATAATGCTAGCCAGAAGGATAGGAAACAGCATGAGTGCATAATGCTACTGTAAATTAGGAGAAAACAGTCACATCCTTCCCATAATAGACACTGAGAATATATCATGTATTTTTGCATGTGGACAGCGAATAGATGTCACAATAATAGACTGTTGTGAATATGGCCCTGGATAGTGGAATTGGATTTATAAGTGTACACAAGTTGCTGACACCATATTTTGCTGACATTTTAACCAGAAAAACAATGTTATTCTCAGCTCTGACCAGGCCTGGCAATAGAAATCTTGGAGCCCGGTACACCCTGGTTTTGGCGTTAGCCTTCCTCTGCGGTGAGCCACGCTGTAAAGAAAGCTGATGTGACACATGGTCAAGTCAGCATACCTATACTGTGACAACTGTCAATCCAATCATTGACTGTTCATACTGTGACCAGCCAGTGGCTACATTTCTTAGTCCATTATTCCAGGGTGGGATGGTTGAATGGTAACGCAAGTGACGGGGCCTCCTGTAGGTCGCGGCCCGTCACAGCTGTCCCTCTTGTTCCCCGCCGTCGCCAGGCCTGGCTGTGACTAACATCTTAAGTAAATGATCAGAACACTGTACCTTGAAGTGCCTTTCATCGGATACCCACAAGGCATTGCATACTACACCCAGTGGTTTCACAAGAGTTTTTAGTTGGGGGGGAGAAATGATTACATTTTGGTGCCATTAAGTTACCAAATGGTCACTGGAGCTGTTCAAATATATCATTTGGAGAGTATATGATCTTCTGCCAGAGTACGACCAATGAACATTAATCTGTTATAGAATAACAGATGCCGAATGTTCTTAAGTCAGGCTCTTCCAGTAGAGAGGCAGGTGAAGGGCGTCTGGCAGTCAGGTGCCCTGCGCATCCAATCAGAGTCACCCAACCCAGACCATCAAAAACATTTTACACTGTGTAATATAGAAACATGACAATCTATTCAAAGTTACATGGTGGCCTGGTGGCCAGACTTGGATTAAATAAATCACGGAAGAGTATGTTATCCATTAAATCCTGAACTTGGGACACAGGGATTAAGAGATATTGATCCCCTACTTTGTCGGGTGGGGGCATTGGCAGGTGTTAGTGTACTCTTTTTCCAGACAACTTTGTTTGGACTATTGGCTTATCTCACAGCATAATGCTTGATGCTTACATGTCTTCTAAATGTTGTTCTAATACAGGCTCTAGACTTGGGCAATAGAAGAATAGAAACATAAACCAGAAATCAACCCTGATCCCAAGGCTTGGCAGTAATTAGTCATAAGCATTGGGCCAGTAGACTAAGCCCCTGATGGATTTCTGATGTTCTTTATGCATGTTTCCCTTTATTATATTCTTCCTCCTTTTTAGCCTTCTTTAGCTTGGAAGAATTCTCTGTTATATATCCCTTGAGCCATGTGATTAAATGCAGAATACCAAAAACGTCTATAACAAATATTTTCATAAACGGATCTTAAAAATTAGGCAAGCCTTGTTGAGGCTTTGACTGCTGGCATTATACACACATTTCTGTATTAGTGACACACAGGAGACCTCACTAATTTCCCTCTTACTGTGCCACATGGTAGCTTTAAAATGACACAAAATATGTATTCTCTGCCAGCGCCGAATCCTTCCTAAATTCCCTGTTTGATGATTGACGGCTATGCTCTCTAGTCTCCCTGTTCAATCGCAGAATTAAAAGATTAGGCTTTGTCTGGTTTTGGCAGCACATTGAACCCAGAAATACAGCGCTCTGTGGGGATATATTACACCTCATATACAAAGAGGTTGGGGCATTAAACTGACAGACTGAACAGCCATTACAGTCCACTGAGTACATGTGGCAAGAGCAAGAAACAGCCTCCTGCAATGCTGACATTGAATTATCTATGGCTTCATTATTGTTGGTTAAATAGAGAATTAGTTCCAAAACAAAGTAACTCAACTCAAAGTATAAATTAATACAGACATCTGTCTAATGCATACTGACCTCAAGAATGCTGCTATTTGCCTATTGCATAGAAATGTATATACATCTTCACTCCAACATTATTATTATTAATAATAATAATAATAATAAGATCATGTATTCATTTATATGGTAACAAAAACAGTGGAATATAGAGTAATACATGAAAATAAGTGGGACTCAGGAACAGTGTGGTGGGATGCAGAGACCATTCACCCACTTGAAATCCAAGGAATAAAATAAAACCAAATCACCATAAGGTAACCCTGTACCTAAGGATATATGTATAGAGAAAGAATTAGAGCTATTTATTGATGACAGAGACTCTTACAACTTACAACTTTTATTCAAGTGGAATATAAACATAGGGTTATCCACAGATGATGAGCTGTTTGCTGGAGACATTTTTTGAGCTTGAGTATATGTTTATATGTTTATTATATTGTATGTTTAAAGGATACTTGCCAACTATCTGTAAATCATGTCAATGACATTTTCTAAATAGCAGGTGACCGTACTTTTCCTAATACAAATTAAATCCCAGAAGTTGATGGTTCTTCCCACTGCTACATTACATTATATAAGCTGGCAATTAGACTGACCAAGACCGAAGACCTAAATATAAAATAAGGCAAATTGGAAACAAATCAGATTTTTGCCCCCACTTTCCTGTTACATACTAGAAAGTGTCAGAAACCAGAATTTGATTGGTTGCTATGTGCAATATCTCTTAGTAAATCTTGCCCTAAAGCTGGGCATTCACTAAAAGATATTGTTCTAGTGGATATTGGTGCTTGGTGCAAGTGTAGACCTGGGAAAAAAAACACTGAACTGTAGGGAACGATTCCTAGCTTAACTCTAATTTACTAAATAAACTAGCCATGCAGCTTTTTAGTTCTTAGTGAAAAAGCAAAGTGTTTCTCTGCCTACTATAAAGTTAAAATTCATATGCACTTCTCATATTGTAACATGGTTTTATTCAGGTCTACACTTCCACCTAAAAAAGTTATAAGCAGGGCCGCCCCCAGGATCACCCGGGCCCGGGACAAAGTCCCGGATGGCCAGGGCCCCCACATGATGCTAGAACGTTGTGACATCACTGCAGGTGGCCGTCGAGCCTTTAGAATGCAGTGGCCTGGCGTTGTGTACTGGTGTGCTGTCCGCTGCTGGCAGCCTGCCTGAACATTACAGGGCGCCAGGCCACTGCCGGGAGTTGGGGGGACGACCAGGCCTGGGAATGTAGGACCTGCTGTCCCCCCCTGATGGCGGCCCTGGATATAACCTGGTTATAAATGCAACTCTGGATCAGCACCTACTAAGTGGTAGGTGGTGGACAGTACAGAAGACATTGAGAGTGGGAGTGGGTACAATAACTAAGAAGGCTTAAGCCATATTTTACCTTTAAATCAGGGTTTGAAGTGGGGGTTGTATACAGGGGTATGCCATAACACCACTTTTCTCACTGATTTAATTGAAAAGTTATAAATCTCTATTCCCTTCTGTTATTTTCTATGTTTCCATACTGCCACTTCTAAATTTCCACTTAAACCACTGCATTAAATGTTCTAATAAGCCCCAGCACATTTAAAAAGTTCATCAAGTAAATAAATAGTTATAAACATTATAATATTCACCATATAATAAACACCATCCACCAGGAGTATTAGCAGTGGGATCATGCCACCTCTAGTTTAGCAATGTTCCCATGTCCCCATGATTTGCTATACCCGCTGCTTCATACATCTAATGGTTTCTATTATTGAAATGGAAAACATCTGGAAGCATATTTTTGCATGTTTGTACTCTGTGGATTTATAAAGAGCAATCTCCTACTTATTGTGTAGCTTAATATATTCATATTTTGAATGTTTAAAAAGAAGATTAACATGGTTAGCTGGGTTAGTTCCAAGACATTGTTTTCCAGGGCCCCGAGTGTATTACAGCTTATACTGCGGTACTAAACAGAACAATCTATGAGAGCAAAGTCTATAAAGGAACAAGATGTCAGTGAACAATTAATTTTTTTTANAGCACAATAACATAACAGTGCTGTCATTTCTCAGTTACAAGTCTTTGGGTAAGCATAAGTAAGAATAAGTTATATGTTTATGTTTCGTCCTAGGATTTTCTTGGATAATAGCAAAAAAATACATATACATGATCCTAAAGTAGAAGACATGGGTGTGTATCAATGTGAAGCTGTTAATGATCATGGATCAGATGAGGAAATATCACACTTATATCTAGCAGGTAATTTTTACCATCTTACCATCTGTAATATACTGTCTGTCACTCAATTAGTAAATATAGCCATGGTGCCGATTATTAACTTGTGAGTATGTTGCTGTTAAAGGGAGCATAGGTTTAGGATATAGGGATGGGGTAAATGGGGGTTGCCATAGACGTTTTACATTATGCTGGAATGATTAAGAATAAAAGGTGAAACTGGACCCTCCTCCAATTGTGCTATGGCACCTTGCCAGTCTGTTTCCCAGGTTCCCTCAGAAGAAACATTCACTTTGCATGTTTTTGCTAGAGTTAAGTAGAATTTCCCATGTATGTAGATTGGTAGACCAGGGTTGCCGACTTCCGAAATTCCAGTAGTCCCATGGATTTCGGGCAAATGTCTCCGGACCCATGCTGAGTCAGAGATTTTAGTGTAAATCAATGCCTCAGCATTGATCGGTACTATTAATAAGGAGGGCTTGATGACATCACACATGTCCATTCATTGTAAATGTATAGGGTTTACCTCCAGGGTGCGCAACTTTGGCCATGCTTTGCATAAATCACACCCTATAGATATCTATATCTATAGATAGACAGGCAGACATGGGATGGATAGCAGCAACTGTTATATTGATTTATGTTGTATGTATAATCTCCCAATTTCAGCATTGATTTTAACCCCTTTGCACAAGTGAATATCAGTGCATTATAATAGTAAAAGTTTTATTTTAAATGGCCGCTCATATAATACAATTATCTCATTTATTGCTTTCAATTAAAGAAGCGCCTATCATCCAATCCTCCAGAAGGAATATCACCAGCCCTGATGGAAACAGCATTTTGGCTATTGTGGGCGACACTCTGGTGACAAGAATAGGAGCGAATGTTACTCTGAATTGCCCTGTTAAAGGTAATACAAACTGGTTAATTGTTCTCCCTAAGAAAATGAAATGATAATGTCTGTGCTTTCACATAGGTTTCTCTTACTCTTCTCACAAACTTAATGTTACACTTCTCTGAGACTTTACAGGTCAGTTTTGTCCTGTTCTACGACTTTGATTCATGTCATTAGACCTTATTTATAATAACAGTTACAACCCGTTTTGAGGCCAAAATAAATTGAAACTGCATGATATAACACTTTGCTCATCAGGGCCTATATTTAATAAACTGAGGGATTGGAAAAGTGGGGATTTTGCCCATAGCAAAAGACACTGCTCATGCCCCTCCCAGACCCCGCCCATGTCCATTTTAGCGCTGCAATCGCGGCAAATGTTATATTTCATTAAAAACCCACAAATACCTACCAATTTGTCCGCTTATCGGGATAAACTGGTAAGATGGCGGACAGTGTCACGAACCCCCTCAAGCTGGGCCTGTCTCGCTGAAAACGGGACAGTTGGGGGGGTATGTAAGAGCACAGCCTAGAAACCTGCTATAGTGCTAGACATTACCAGACATATTTGCTGGTAAATAACATTTAAACCTTTAAGGAAAGATTGGCTTGTCTATGCAAAATCTCAAATGATATATCAAATATAATGTGACGTACTAGCTCCACTTGAATATGTTGCATTGACAGATGTTAGATTTCAGTATTTTTTTGCGTGCACACTTCACATAAAAATATGCTTACATACCTAATGTTTTCAGATGTAAATCCACATCACCACACAGGAGCCTTGTTCAAAGTCTGGATTTACATTAAGCATGTATACACTGCTCAGAGCCATTAGTTAGAAGAAAAACACTTGGTTCCCAGATGTGTGCAGCATTATGTAACTGATTTAATGCAACAGATGGATCACTACAATGCAACATCAACTGTACGACATTGGGGGATTCAAGACCTACAGACTGGGTACTGCAGTTTCATTACATAACATATGAAATGACATGATATTATATAGGAAATTGATTAAGAACGTCTCTCAAAGGTTAAGTTACTGTAATTACTTAAATCCTTCTCTGTATTGGGGTGAGAAAGAATAAAGCATGTTATATGGGTTAATCTGTGACTGTAGAATTACCACTTATTTTTGCAAAATGATAGTTCCATGTCCTGTGCAGATACTTGTGTGCCCTGACTGTCAGCAGCATGGAGCTTAGTGCACCAGTATGTACCACTGTAAGTTTGTAGGAAGTTGTTTTACATATGAATATGGGCAATGTGTCTAGGTATACCTGCATGTACATGCACATAGCTATGTATCCTTATTGACGGCAGAGAGCTCGTTCCCTGATTGGCTGGGGCTGTCAGCCAATCAGGGAACGAGCGCTCTGCTGTTCCCTGATTGGAGCGCTCTGCCGTCACTCCTGGCTGCCGGGTTTCA
>JABWIB010000263.1:104247-122271 GCA_016617825.1 Platyplectrum ornatum
TAAGTGGGAGAACTTGCACAATTGGTGGCTGACTAAATACTTTTTTGTCCCACTGTATATATATATATATATATATATATATATGTGTATATATATATATATATATATATATATATATATGTGTGTGTGTGTGTGTGTACCGGGCCAAATTTTGCCATCCTGCCCCTGACTATGTGCAGAATAACTCTCCAGAAACTTACATGGAGAATGCTCCCTAGTCACAGGCAGTATATTTCTCTTCATAATACTACACACAATTAGTCTCTTCTCTCTTTAAACTTTATTAACACCGCTTTAATCTCTATTCCACTCTGAGTTCTGCCATCTTTCACAAGTCAGGAATAAAAATATATACTCCCTTAGAGATTTTAACTTCGGTTAACTTTAGAGTCTAACTTCAAAGCACTTCATTTTTTCGTACAGAGAAATATGCGCTATCAAACATGATCACTGCCTAAGAATTTCTGTGATCCCAGAGATGTTAACTCTCCTTGGGCCAGCATGCTGTAGCCACCCTCAGACCGCTGCTTTTTAGAAATATTTGATGAGTGGCAACAAAGGCAAATCTATGAGCACTTCCATGTTTATTCATGGAAAGTCATGTAGTGGATGTTCTGCAGAAAATAAAGATTGTTGGTCAAAAAAGTTATTTTTCTGAGAGTTAATAATGAACTGACAGTGTTTTACAGTTTTACACTTATGACAATATGATTGTTTATTTATACCGTCCTTAATATGAATTCAGTGCTGTATTCCCCTAAGAAATGCATTTGGTGGTGTTGCCTGTATCAGTCGTCTTGATGATACCTACCTATAGAACACTTGGTTCTGTTTATCCTCAGTCTCATTGGGGATTTGCCAAGAAATCCCACCTTTAGCACAGAGATGTACTTACTGGCACTGATCCATAGTTAGTTTTTTAACGATATCTAAATGGCTAAAGTGCTTGACATTACCACCACCAGAAATGAGTCTCCCTGTCATGTTCTTTCTGCCTCTCCTTATGGACTGCCCAATCTAGTATGTTCAGTTTTGAGGTCCCTTCTTTTGATGTCCCTGCAGCTCTCCAGTAGGTGTAAGTGTTGAGATGACTCACTGTGGCACATCGAGACTCACAGTGAGATGGCCATTTTGCCATTTACTAAGCGGTAAGGAGTCTAAACATGCTAAATATTTTCATACCGCAATCTCACAATTTTAAACTTGCCGTGTAAGTTCTGAAATGAGGAACATACAGCTTTGGGAATTTACTAAGCAGCGAGATGTCTTCTCACCATCTACATGATCTCATCTCTCTATTTACAATCAGGGCCGCCGTCACGATCGCCTGGGCCCGGGACTCAGAAAGTCCCGGGCGGCCGGGCCCCCCACATAGCGGCAGGACGTCGTGACGTCATGACATCACGACGTCCCTGCGGGAGGCCGTCGGACCAATTTAAGATCACATAGACGCCAATAATGGCGTCCACGTGATTTTTGCAGGCTGCCGGCAGTGGCCGACGCACCAGTACAGGGCGCCGGGCCACTGCTGGNGGTGGAGGGACGGCCGGGCCCGGGACTGTAGGCCCGGCTGTCCCCCTCTGATGGCGGCCCTGTTTACAATAGAGGTGCCTTTCCCATGAGAATTGGCCCAGATCGATCAGTATTCTTCATCCCCCTATGGAAAAGTATCAACTATGTTCATGCAGTTAAAGCATGCTGAGATGTGTATTGTAACAACAAGAGAGCCGCAAGTTGCCTTCACCTTCCCCTGGTATAGACACAAACGCACACAATGCAAGTCCAGTTCTATTCAAAGATAGTGTGATACACTGTGTAATAAAAACTTTGCTGAAATTTCTCTTTTCTATTGCAAGTGACAAAGTGAATGCAAAATGCAAAAAGTGAATGCAAAAAGTTTGTTCCATTATACAAGGTTTTAGAAATGTACCTCAAACCTCCAAATATGAGACAACTCAATGGTACTGGACTTGAAAAGTCAATTTAATGAATTTCATATGCTTGAAAAATATTCATGTAATGTTCATACCCAGTAGAAAACCTCATTTTTGCTTGAACCCTCAGCAATGGAATAGCATGTGTCAGCTTTTATAAATAGCTTGGGTAACCCAGATTCAGTGTGAATAATTTACCTAGCTAGAATTTCTAACGCTAAACTCTAGGTGACCTTGGCAATATTACAGGAACATTAGAGAATAATATTTTCGTAAGGATAAACCACTCTTTAATAATTTACTCTGTGTGTAAGGCACAAACAAGGACTCTTTTTTTCACTATGGATATCAAATTGTCTGTTCCATTAAAGAAACTTTTTCTGATGGCACTGCATAAAAGACGCTCTTTCAGATTAGCTCGACACACCTCTGTTTATGCAAGAATCCCAGGAAACTCATGAACTTTTCTTAGCTAGCGCTTAGTGTTCATTATAGTCTTTGGATGACCCACATGCTTCTGAAACGCATTGCACGTGCTTATAATATGTATTTTATTTACTATATTTAGCTCTCTCTAAAACAATATTTAAAGAGTAGGACCTTAGCATCTGTTTCAGGTATTCCAGGTTTTTGTTTGGAAAATGTTGCTTTGGACAAACATGATATATGATTGATGAAGGCATACAAGTACTTTTTCATAACTATGTTAAATAAATCTATAT
Source organism: Platyplectrum ornatum (assembly GCA_016617825.1). Classification (NCBI taxonomy): domain Eukaryota; kingdom Metazoa; phylum Chordata; class Amphibia; order Anura; family Limnodynastidae; genus Platyplectrum; species Platyplectrum ornatum. The sequence continues at coordinate 106,904 of JABWIB010000263.1, forward strand.
GGTCCAATTGGTTGCACATCTCAATGGAATCAAACTGCAGAGGCCCCTACTTAAAATAATTGTATATACTGATAAGTAATATAAACAGCACACTTTGAAGGCTGTATTGTACATAATAAATATGAGGCTCTTCCATACTCTCTGGGGAAGAACAGTATTTCCTAAACTTAGTCTTCATGTTCTCAAAGATACCTAAGAGTTCATGTTTTCCAGGTAAGCACAGGGGTGTTCATTACTGACTGGCACAAGTGCTACACAGTATTCTAGTCCATATTTTCATTCTGCTGCTACCTTGTTGCTGACTTAATATTTATATAAGAGTATTCTTATATATCTCTAAGCTGGGAGTAGTTTATTAAAATACTGTTACCATTATATAGGTTTTCCATAATATAAACTAAAGTTTTGTTGTTGTGGGGCGCATTGGGTTCCCCTCTATTTTACTAGCTTGTGGATTTGGGAATTTTTAAGTTTACTGCTACAACCATTTCAGAATCAAACACGGCCCTTACTTGTGTCTTAATTATGACCTACAATGCAGTATTTGGACAAACCTCTACACAGTTCTACTAGCACATTCATGAATAATTGTACNGTTTAAATATAGTTCAATTAATAAATATCTTAATGAAAACATTCAAAACAATTCTTATCTATGAAGAAATGTCTGTCTACAAATCTCTCCCACTAGAACAGCGGTTGTCAACCTTTTTCTGGTGTGAACCAGTTACCCATTATGGAATCAGGTCAACACCACTGACCAAAACTTCTGTCCTTAAAAGCCTTTCCTCAATTCCTTTCTTTACCCACACACATCCCTTTACCCTACACACCAATGGTCGAAGTGGGAATTTAGAGTGGTGGTATGGACATTTAGAAGTGGCGGTATGGAAGTCAATGGAGATTTGTAGTCTTTTAATTACATCCCCATATACCCCCCCCACTTCGAGCCCTGCTACACACAATTTATTTTAAACAATGAATAAATGATTATAAATGATAATAATAATAAATTATAATAATAATTATCCACTAGCTTCAGAGACCAATATAAAAGACAGAAAACACAGCATGTCATTTTTTATTGCATTGATTATTTAAACCAGGCAGGTACATAAGCCCCTCCCTATCCAGCCCTCAGTGTCTTTTTTTCTTCCTGACGGTCCTGTGGGCAGGCTGTGTTTGTTTTTGTGGATGGGCTTACCCGGTTCAACGGAGCGCTCCCCCGCCGACTCGTGGTGCCAGGCGGGAACTCGTGCTGTGCGCCGGTCTCCTTCCTCCAGGGACACGCTGTGGCTCCGTATTACCCGCCCCTACCTTCGGGCCGAGGGTGGGTAGGAAGTGACGTCATCTGCGTCACAGACGTCCACCCGTCTTTATCCTCTGAGAAAACGGGGTCTGACGTAAAATCTAAACACAAGAGGCAGCAAGTTAAAAGATGCTCCCTATGTGATATTGAGCTTCCTGCTGATAATTTGGGACGTATGTGTACGGGCTGTACTGAGAAATAACAGAACCAGCTGTCTACAATGGATGATTTTTTTGGTAAAATGAAGTCTGTGCTTGCGGACACTTTCGTAACTAAGGAGAAATTTAAAAGGTCTAGCAAAAGACCCAGACCCATTACCAGTGATATTTAAGAGGGTTCCAACCTAGAGGTGATTGCAGAAACAGAATCGGAGAGGTCCAATATGTCCGAGGAGGAACCTATGCAGGTCCAACCTGAAGCAGATTACAATCCGGACTTAGTCAACGGTCTTTTAGAATTAATTTACAAGTCTCTCAACATTCAGGAACCTGTGGAGGACTTAAGGCTACAGGATCTCCTGTTCAAGGAATCCAAGAAGAAGGATTAAGTGTTTCCTCTTTCCCTAGCACTTCAGGAGGCGGTTTCAGAGGAATGGCGTGTTCCGGATAGAAGGCTTGTGTCGGTCTCCAAACTGCATCGGATGTATCCTTTTCATTTGTCTGATGTGAAAGCTTGGGAAGAGCCTCCTAAGGTGGATGCAGCCATTGCTAGAGTCGCTCTAAAGACTACCCTCTGGAGGATGTTAATGTCTTCCGAGATAATATGGAAAAGAAGATGTAACTGGGATTGAAGAAACAATTTTCCATCTTGGGAGCAGCGCTTAGACCTATTGCAGCCAGCGCCACTACATCCAGAATTCTAAGAGGTTGGTGCTATGCACTGGAATCCGACACTTTGAATGGGGTCAACAGGAGTAACCTCCTAAAAACCATTCAGGAACTTCAGGTGGCCATTGAGTTCCTTTGTGAGTCTACCCTGGATTCATTGCAGTTGGTGGCCAGTGATGTAGCAACCTCAGTCATTATCAGAAGAGCTCTATGGCTGAAGTGTTGGAATGCGGACTCCCAATCCAAAAATAAACTGCTCTCCCTTCCTTTCTCGGGTCTTTACCTTTTCGGTGCCAAGTTGGATGATATCATTGCTAAGTCTTCAGGAGGAAAATCTGCTTGGCTGCCTCAAGATAGGGTATCTAGAAGAATTCCTCCAATTAGGTTCTTCAGGCCTTCACCTGCGGAAGTTCGAGAGGCCAGGACCTATAGGCCTGGGCGTAATTATAGAAGAGGGCAGTGGATCACTTCTTGCCATGGGTTTCGTGCCCACAGAGGAGGAGAGGGGAGGCCTGGTTCACGCCAGCCCTCCCAATGACTACCCAAGGATCGCACCTGGAGAGACAGTAGGTGGAAGACTCTCCAGGTTTCCCACGGTGTGGGAGAATTCCACCACGGACAGGTGGGTGCTGGAGGTGATACATCACGGTACAGTATAGAGTTTCTCCAGCAACCAAGATCAGTTTTCAAGGAATCTCCAACTCCCTTGGATGCGTCAGAGGTTTCAGCTCTGGAATTAAGCCTTCAGAACCTTATCCAGCAGCAAGTGGTTGTTCCAGTACCCCCAGAACAGGTGGGGCAAGGTCATTATTCCAGACTTTTTGTCGTACACAAGGCCACAGGAGGGTACCGGACTATATTAGATCTTCGGCAACTCAACAAATACATTGCAGTGAAACCATTCAAGATGGAGACTTTAAGGTCAGACCTCCCGGACATTCGTCAAGGTATGTACCTTACATCCATTGATCTTAATGATGCTTACCTGCATATTCCTATTTGCCTTTACCATCAAAGATTTTTGAGATTTTCGGTCCTGGGAGGACATTTTCAATTTACCTCTCTCCCTTTTGGCTTAGCTACCTCTCCAAGAACCTTTACCATGGTGCTGATTACCATCATTGCATCTTTAAGACTGAAAGGGATAATTCTGTGGCCATATCTGGACGACATCCTCGCGGCGGCGCAGTCAAGGCACTTGTCAGACCTGCATACCCGCAAGGTAATTTGTACGCTACAGGCTCATGGATGACTGATCAATGAAGAGAAAAGTCATCTAACACCTACTAATCAGATTGCTTACCTGGGGGTTACCATAGACACCATCAATATGTCTGTTGTCTTGTCACAGGCAAGAATCTTCATCTTGCTGGATACAGTGCAAAGACTACTACCCAGAAGGTGGGTCACAACTAAAAAAATTATGCGGTTGCTTGGCTTTATGTCTTCATCTCTGGACACTGTGCCCTGGTCGAGATTCCATATGCGGAAATTCCAAGCCTGTTTTCTTAGACAGTGGAATAAGNATAATTCAGATCTGTCTCAAAAAATTTATCTTTGTAGGAAGGCTAAGGCCGATCCAACAGCCCAGCAGAGTAGTCACTACCGATGCCAGCTCTTCCGGATGGGGGGCTTGCTGCGAACAACTATTTACCCAAGTAACATGGTCTCCAGAGGTAAAGACCCTACACTCTAACCTCAGAGAAATGAGAGCTGTGTACTATGCCAGTTTGTTTTTTCAGGATATGTTGAGAGACAAAGAACTCATCATTCAATCAGACAACACTTCTGTCGTGGCATATATCAACATACGGGGGCATCAGAAGTGCTCGTATTATGGAAGAGATCTCTCCTCTCCTAGTCTGGGCAGAGTCTTGGGTCAGCAGCATATCAGCGGTCTACATAGCGGGTCAGCTAAACCAGGCTGCAGACTTTCTCAGTCGTCATCAGGTAATGCCCGGAATGTGGGAACAACGTTTTTCAGATGATTGTGTCAAAGTGGGGCCTACCCCAAATAGACCTTATGGCCAGTGCCACCAACAGAAAGTTGCTGTTTACATGTCCAGATACAAGGACCCAAAGGCGCTCTATGTAGACGCTCTCTCGGCCCCATGGGAATTCAGCCTTGGATATATCTTCCTACCATTACCTCTAATTCCCAGAGTCCTGAGGAAAATAGAGGAGGAGCCCATTACGGTGATCGCTATTCTCCCGTACTGGCCGAAGAGAGCATGGTTTCCCAAGGCTCTGCATCCGTCGATAGACAAGCCTTGGCCTCTCCCGAAGTCTCCATCCCTTCTACATCAAGGGACACTTTACCACACAGATCCGCAAGGGTGGAATTTGATGGCCTGGCTGTTGAAGTCCAAAAACTGAGAGATCAAGGGTTCTCTTCGGCCCTGGTGAATACACTACTAAAGGCCAGAAAGCCAGTTACCTCCCTGGCCTACCGCAGAATCTGGAAACGCTACGTTTATTTCTGCAGAGATAAGAACTTGTCATCTGAGGATGTTATGTCAGTGCTGGAATTTCTCCAGGCAGGCCTGGACCTGGGTCTAGCAGTGAACTCTCTGAGAGTCCAAATCTCAGCTATTAGCGCAATTCTGGATGTAAACCTCTCTCAGAACAAATACATTGCCAGATTTATCCAGGCAGCTATGAGGATTAGACCAACCTTCAAATCCCCTTTAGCACCATGGGACTTGAATATGGTGCTCAACGTGCTCATGGATCCTCCTTTTGAACCTCTCAGGGATGCTTCTATCATGGTCCTTACCTGGAAGGTCGTCTTCCTAGTCTCCCTAGTCTCCAGCTCGTCGCGTTTCGGAGCTTCAAGCCTTATGGTGTGAGGAGCCATACCTGAATTTCCTGGCGGACACAGTAGTTCTCAGAACAAACCCGAATTCCTACCCAAGGTGGTGTCGGACTTTCATCTCAACCAGGAAATAATTTTACCATCCTTGTGCCCTCACCCAAGGACTGACATGGAACGCAAGTTACATTCGCTGGATGTTAGGAGAGCGTTAAAAATTTATATCGAGAGGACTGTTTCCTTCAGGAAAGCCAAAAATCTTTTTGTCTTAGTCCAGGGCAAGAATAGGGGCTCTGCGGCTTCAAAAGCCACAATTGCTAGGTGGTGCATTCTGGAAGCATATAGATCAGTCACCTCCTGTAGGTCTCAGAGCCCATTCTACCAGGCGGTATCCACCTCTTGGGCTCTCAGGGAGTCAGCCTCAGTCCTGGACTTATGTAAGGCCGCAGGCTGGGCCTCAAAGCACACCTTTACAAGACACTATAAGGTGGACGCAGTTACGTCAACAGATGCCAGATTTGGCAGATTAGTGCTTAGTGCAGCTTTATAACTAGGCTCTATTATTATTTATTTATAATTTGTAATATTGCCCGCCCAGTGAATTAACTGCTTGGGTATATCCCCAATGGTATGTGCTGCCATCTGGGCGATTATGTCTTACCTGTTAATGTGGTTTTCCTGAGTCCAGATGGCAGCACAGGTTTCCCTCCCGTGTTTGTCTTTTATGTTATTAATCTTATTGTTATTATATCTTTAAGCTTGGAAAGTACAAGACACTGATAGGGATAGGGAGGGGCTTATGTACCTGCCGGTGTGTTTCTTCTTCCTGCCGGGACCAATAGGAACCTGTCGTTTTCCCAATGGTATGTGCTGCCATCTGGACTCAGGAAAACCACATTAACAGGTAAGACATAATCTGTAGTTTCCACTTCGACCACTGATTTAAACAATTATAGTCACCAAATCACTATGTCCCTATTTAGGACATTGTTCCAGATCCAGACTTACCTAACAGTTCTTAAGTTGATTCCCCTTCCTATGAGTGTGAGACACTCCCCGCATATGGTGGGGAATCCTCAGCCAGGACTCTGCCAGGACGCAACGTGGTGCGGGAGGCTGGATTGTACGTAAGGGCTGAAGCCTCAATTAACAAGTCAGTCATTTGTGTGTATCATATTTAAAAAAAATGGCTCAGTGTGTTAAAAACTAATAACTGATGTCTTGCCATTTAACTGCCATGAATGAATGGCAATAACTAAATGATTGGAAGGTGAGTATGCCAGAAACTGTTTCATTTAATCACTGAAGTATTATTATATAATGCTTGAACTATGCCCCATATATCCATTTGCTTAAGCAATCATCAAGGTAATATAATACAAACTGTCTAATAGAGCTTGTCACATTGACAGACACAAGTAAAAAGCAATCTGGGACCTGATTCAGGGATTCTGGCGGCTGCAGCGTAAAATAGAGCGCAGCAAAAGCCCAGCTCTGAATAGTGCAGGGAGAGGGGCATTAAGATAGATATATTTATCAAAATGCTAGTCCGTGGTCAATGTCAGAGGCAGGTTACAAACTGTAGTATAAAAAGGAGGTGACTGGAATCTATAGTGCAGCTGATGAAATTGCGCAAACTGAAAAGTGTAGTACAGCAGGCTGGAGCCTGTAATTTAGCAAGACACAAGGAGACAAACTGGAAACTGTAGTACAGTATGTTGGGACTTGTTTCTCAGAAGACACAAGGTGGCAAGCTGGAAAGTGTAGTACAGCAGGCTGAAACCTGTAGTTAAGCAGATACAAGGAGGCAAGCTGGGAATTGTGGTACGGCAGGCTGGAACCTTTAGTTCAGCAGACACAAGGTTGATGAGTAATGCAAACAGCATGTTTCAAGCATGTATGGTTAGACAACAATGAACCGGCATGGTCTGCTACCAGGAAGGTGGTTTAAGTGCCAGGTGCTGTCCATCAAGAAGAATGAGACAGACAGACACAAAAGCTGAAGAAAACAGCGGTCTCTAAATAGAACTGCATCAGTAGCAAGTGTTGTACTGGTAACAGGGACTGGTTGTGTGACAACAGCCTTATATAAAAAAAATGCCCCATTTGAATCTAAAGCTTTCCCATCCAACTAACAAAATAACTGGCAAAATCTAATGTATTTCTTCATTGTTAAACAAAAAAATACTGCTGTCATTCCTTGGCTATATTCACAGATTTGCAACCTCATGATACCTGAGTACTGATAAATGTACACAGAGAAGAATTCTGTTAAGATTAATGTACATTTTAGTATAGGTATACAACTAATAGAAAAGGTGACCAGAAAGGCAACAGATAAGCAACCTGGAATTAATTCCATCTCAGTCAGTTGCACTACAAATACTTTCACAGGCCTCTTCTTGTACTTGCTTTCCTGACTAGCCCCACAAACACAAATTCCACTATGCATGGCCAATACGAATAAAAATATTACATATAATGGCATGTCCACTACTTTTCACCAAATAAACAGGCAAATAAAAGTTCCTAATAATATAAGAGATGTACGTCCAATTGTAAATCTAGAAATCATCTTTTGTATAAACCGCACTTTTTACAAAAGAAAATGGAAAACGGAATCACTTTTGAGGACAGCATGGGCCTGTGGCAAGATGCATAAAAACATGCTAACGAAAGAATGATGTCGCTTCCAACCCCCCTCTGTTCAATGCATCACATTTCTGCTATACAGTAAAAAAAGGTTGGTACTCAGCCTACATAACACAGAGATGAAAGGGCAGACAAAACAATGAATAGTAGATGAAAGCAATAAATGAAGTGTGAAGTGTAAATGACGTGAAACAGATGCCTCTTATCAGTTTGTCTATTCAGTTCTCATTTCTAAGGACAGAATAAATGACACATTCCCAATCAAATCTCTTACAGATGGAATACAGTATGGGATACTACAAAGGCACAATTTATTAAAACTTATGAACATCTGATTATAATATTTGCTTGTGGTAGCACAATGTACACCATTGCTAGCTCTCTGCAGCAAAAGGTGGAAATATGGCCTAAATATAGGTAGATAGATAAGTATCTTCTGTGTTTGGTTTTTATGTGATGTATAACATATAAGCAGTTCCATATATAGGTGGTACAGTTCCAGATATAGGTGGTATAATCTAGATTTAGTGTATTCTTTCTCAGTATAGGGTGAACTCCATAGAGAATGGATATATAATGGGTAGGGTACTGGCAATTCTCTCCTTTGACCGTAAAATTCCACCCAAGGGCTGAAATTCTACAAAATGGGCAAGAAACCTTTTGATCTCTGTAATGAACCATCAGCAGTTAGTCTGAGCCACCAATTTATTGTTTGTTTCTAGTGAACAGCAAGAAGAAAATATAGATCAATGCGAATTCCTTTGAATTTTTGCAAAAGGAAGTAATCAAAATCAAAGTTCGGGTTTTGACCTATTGTTATTATTATCATTTTTTCTATTATTATTATTATAATATTATTTCCCCAGGTTGATTGCTTTGGAGTCATCCTTGACATTTCCCTTTTCCGTTTCCACCATTTCTTTTATTCCTTCTCACTATCCTTTCACATTCATCCCCATCTTCTTTTGTGCTGCCCCTCTGCATTGATACTCTTCCACACAATCCTTAAGACTGTCCTCTAACCCGCAGATCCTTAAGCAATCCTGCCCTTCTCCTCCTAACATCTCCATTCCCTCCTTCCTCAAGCCATCCCTGTTACTTTTATTGCCTTAAAAATAAGGATTATCATTAAAATAAATAATATTATGTGACAATTAATTATTTGTAATTATACAATAATAATTGTATATTTTTTGGATTACAATCTGATACAGGTATTCCTCACTTAACGACCTACTCGTTTAACAACCGTTCAGACTTACAACCAAGTTTTTTGACTACCACGCTGACACTTATCAACAGGGAAAATGAGTACACTAATGACTTCTGACCTTGCGACAGGACGTAGGCACATCCATACTACCAGAGTAAAAGGCTAATACCCAAAAGATACACCTAGGACTTACACACATACACCTGCAGGTCCTTAGATATCCGTGCCATGATCTCCCTGCTTCTTCAGCTTTTGTGAAAACGTTTATTTTGTGTTAAGCATAGTAAAGCCAACTTATCAAGATACTATTTTTTTNGTCCATATCTTCAGTCAGAATCAATAAAAATGGTTAATACATGTAGGTGCATATTACAGTACTGTACTCGCTTAGCAACCAATTCGCTTAACAACCTTATCGTAGGAACGGAACTTGGTTGTTAAGTGAGGAATACCTGTATTCATCTGTTTTTCATTTTTACCAAGCACTTATGGTGTGACCCATTCATGTAATGTTGTATTAATGTGTCATGCTATTTGTAGTCCCTCCATATTTCGCTGTTATATAGTTTTGTTTTGCCATTTGGTTATAACATTTGTGAAGCTCCTATTTGAACTCATCACCCTTTGGATCCATGCTGATATTTGAGTTTATTTACAACATTGGAGGCCTGAGTGGTATTTTACAGACATGCTTTTCAGTCAACACATGTGGTATAAATATCAACAGTATTTCTGCTCCAAGTTGCTTTTGGAAAATGTTTACAGCATTTACATTAAAACAAATCGTTTCTGTATGTGAAAAACCTGAAACACAACTCTTATCAAACCTGTTAAAATAAGTGAATAATGCAAGTTGTGTTGTCCTGTATGAGGCATTTTTAGTTAGTTTAGTTTTAGGTATTCTGACTGTGTTCATACTATGCCACCTTCTGGTGAACGAAAAAGAGAAATCGTAACTCAACAATTTATGGATCTTATGTACTTACACTTACTCATATAGAATGTCTATGGTACAGAAAGGAAAGGAGCCTATATATTTACTGGAAATGTCATAACTATTCAAGGCACCTGTAACATATTTATGCAGGCATTGTGTATAGGTGTATATTCTTTATTTTTTTATCTTATTTTTTTATATTTTATGATAATGTGTATCATACCCTATAATATGTATACTTTTAAAACATAAGAAAACCCTGTAAATATGAGTAAACAATGATTCTATTTGTTTAAATACTATATATATACAGTCTTTATATATGAAACTGTGCTACTTAGTTTGGATCAACATACTAATGTATACTTAAAGCCTTTGTGAGTTACCATGAGTTCCCTCCAGTCCTAAATCTTTATTTAAAAATTGTGTGCTGTGTAAACTAAACAGACTCATCTTTAATATGGTGTCATTACTGCAATAAATGTTCTACATATTCCTGCAGAATAAAAATGTATCATGTAAATCACTGCCTCAGCCCGATCATTACTATGATAGATAAGGCTTGATGACATGCCCTGCCCATACAATGCAAAATATATGTTTGCCATTCAGGGGGTAGGGCTTCTGATGTGATTTACATTAATCACACCCTCTGACGAACTCCTATGCTGCCAATCTTTGGTTTCTCCCAAGTGACAGTCCTTACTGATTATCATACATTCCACATTGATNTGTCAGGTAATGTGGAGTGGTCATATGCACAGTCCCAAAACTGTTTATAAGCCGAATATGTCTCTTTTGTGGAAGTCTAGATCTAATCCAATAATATCATTAGATATCTAGTAAGTTTAAGTTATCCTATAACGTATAGAAACTAGCAAATGAAATGAGTTTTACGTAAATAATGATTAAAAACTGCACAATCATGGGAAAGACCATCATGAAGTACCTGATGGGTTAACCAGTCATAGTGCTGATGGTGTAGTTGGCGGTCCTGAATAATAGTGTNAAATTAGAAGGCTGATCCTTTCTGTGAATTGCTGTATATTGTGAATTGTTATTGACCCACCTATTTCTTAGAGAATATATATTGATTGTGTTGCACTAATACTGGTAGTAAACTCTTTCCCAAAGTGTAAAAGTGCAGTAACTGCATACATTTGTGACTCAACACTTCTCCGCAATTTGTCTTCGTTAGGTGTACCTAGTCCCAAAGTAATATGGCTGAAGAAAGAGCTCCCTATGCCAAACAATTCATTTGTGCTGTCAAATGGATCTCTGCTGCTGACAAACACAACAGCTGAAAGTGAAGGGATGTACATGTGCATTGCAACAAACCCTCTTGGAAAAACAGTAGCTGTGTCTTCTCTGCACCTATCTGGTTAGTATCAAAACGCGTAGCTGCATTCCTTTCTTATGAGCTCGTGATGGGACCTTTTATAATCCCATCAGTTTTATAGCAATGCTGACAAATAATAGCTAAAGTAGAAGGCTGTGTCTATTTTCTAAATGACTAATTTTAATATAAAAAGGCAGCTCTGGATTATTTTCTGATTTCTGTCTGTGCTTAATGTGCATCTGTTTCAGTCCATTATGCTGCTATTGTACTTTTTGTGCATGTAAAATGTAAAAAACTACATTTAGGAAGTTTAGGGAATTCATTTTATTTTAGACCTTTAAGTCCTATAAAATATAGAGCAAATGTTCACCTTTTAAAGCGCTATATTCCTCTAAAGCCCATTAGGTTACCTTATAATTGCTCTTACATTACTATTTGCTGTTAAAGATCAGACATTTAGTTTGGCAAGCATTTTCTGATACGAAAATGATATAATAAAAAGGAAAGCTCAAAGGATATCCCAACCACAGTAATATGGTTGGGAGAATTTGTTAAAATGTATATAGTACACAATGATGGGGAACTAAAGGCAAAGAAAGACTATTACTGTATGGATTTGGCTCAAGCAGGACAAACATTCTCCTTAAGGAGAATCACCAGAATGGTGTGTGGAGACCAACAGGCCATCATGCTCCACTAAAAATGTAATTAGCCCCGGGGGAAAGAGACAGGATCACTAGCGCCACCTATTGGAGGTAGTGTTCCTCTAGTCACATCCAACCTACTAAGGAGTCTTTAAAGTATGACTGGGAATAAATGCCAAGCTAGTAAACAACTACTTACTTAAGGAAGAGGTGCCCATCTACAGACAGCTGTTTGGGGTGCTTGCCCCTCATCAGTGTAGAGCAGGGATCTGGCTGGCTAGGGAGAGACCTACTATATGGCTCAAGGGGGAGAGACATTCTCCTTAAGAAGAATCACCAAAATGGTGTATGGAGACCTACAGGCCATCCTGCGCCACTAAAATGTATATAGACCTTCTTTCCTCAGATGCTATTTAAATGTATGGATTTGGTACATGTGCTAAATAGTCAACTTAGTGAGACAAATAAATAAATTGGTTGCATACACACATATCAAAGGACATATTATTGTTTGCTGAGAACATTGTAGGACAACCATCAAAACTTAGAAAAAAGAGGTAAGGTGTACTGGCCTCTGTATGTTTAACTCAGGGGGTTCCATAGGGTCTTGGTACCCTATACATCACAGGGCAATCTGTGACCACTTGGTGAAAGAAACANCTTTTGAATGATATAGTTTCAAGATATTTGTAAATGCCATTATTGGTGTTATTAAAGGGTCTTACTGTAGTTTCCACCATTCCAGAAGGAGAAAAATCAGGTCAAGACAGGACATATCTGTTCTCATAACCATAAACATTTAGTATAAGGAATGTGATTGTGTGTTATACAGTCACAGGCATTCTATGACACTGAAATCCTATGTCATTAAATCAGTCATTGGTTATCCCCCAGTATCAGCCCTCAATGCTAGCTCATCTACCCCAATCACCAGTTACTNCATCCTGTCCTGTATACAGTATAGAATTTATATAGTGAAGAGGAACATACTTACATATGAAGCACAGTTCAATTAACANGTAAATATTGCATACAACTGATTTTGACGTAGTTTGACTAAATATATTGTCTTTAATAGGTAAAAAAGTGCACAACTCAGAGGACCAGTCCCGCAAAGGCAAACGACGAGTCCTGATGGCATCTTCTTTAGGAACTAGTATTGTGGGTAAACCCAGGGAACTGTTACGTATAGGTAAATCCTGCTGTACAATATTTTAAACTGGAAAGTCGCAATACGACGATCTTACATGTTATATGGTTACTGATGAATTTTGAAAACTACTCTCGCAGTGTTTTGAAAACTATAACATGAAAAAATATGTTGATTTCGCATTATTATTATATATTTAGTTTTTTGTTGTTTTTGTTATAATACTGTACAGAAAATAAAATAATAACAAACAAACCCCAAAAGTCACAAGACAGTAGATAACAGTTAAATTCAGAGTATTGCCACAGACTACAGTTGTAATAATACAGACACCCACACTTGGTAAATAGACATAAAATCAATATAGCCAGCCATTGGAGCTGAGTAATGGTGGCATCATATGTCTGACTGAGAAACAGGCGTGCTCACCACCCCTGCATAGAATGGCCAGAGAAATATATATTGCGCGTTTATACAAAATTTTCATGCCCAACGAGGGAAAACCAGTGGGCCAATGAAGGTGGAGATAGGGCCATTCAGTTTTGGGCTATTACCACTTTCACCAGTGTCATTAATGAAAAAATGTACTTAGGGATAGGGATGGCAAGGGTGGTTAATANGCAACTCAAGACTGTCTTCCCAAAACTGAAGAACTAATAGACAGTGTATGGTGAATCAGTCAATGTCTTGGTGTATTCATTACAATATTACATAAGGATGAGCAAGAAGAGTGCTTATTAATAAAACCATGGCACATCCAGACTCTGTTATGTAAAACAATATTTATTGTGCTCCTACAGGCTGCCCAGTACAAACAAGTCACAAGAATACTATTCACTGGTTTCTAAGGAAGCAGCCCATACAAGACCTCAAAGATTTTAAACACCGAGTTCTAGTATCTGGTCGTGTTCTAGAGATAAACAGCTTATCTGAGCAAAGTACTGGAGAGTACAGATGTTGGACTTCAAATGGTTCAAAGATAGTGTCCGCCTGGGTGAATGTCTCCATAGAGGGTAAGGATCTGTTCACTTTCTATGTATCTACATATTTGGGTATACATTAATCAGGATATAGGATCCAATTGTGTTCAAATTCAAATAATATATTAGTATTCTGACCCAGATCCAGACTTACAAACATAGGAATTTATGAGCGTAAAGTACGATGTGGGACAAACCATGTTGAATTGCAGGGGAGGTAAACTTCATTAGTTGCAGGCAGTATTAGAGTTAAGAGATAATGTTTACTAACCCAAGTCTAATAACTAGTTAGTAATAGTTAGTAAGTTAGTAAGTCTGGATCTGGTGAACGTTTTGCAGAAATGCTGGATAGACTGCTTTCCTTTATACAATACAATATTAATATATTCCACCTTACATATGTGTAAGCACTATAACCATGGTTCAACCAAATCATGTAGCTCATGGANGACTATTAAGGCAGGGAAAGTTATCGTAAAGAAAATAGTGGAAAACAATGAATTAAGAAGTGCTTGATGGTTCGCAGTAATGAGGCTGTGGATACAGCTGGGAGCTATCATTTGTTGCTGGTTATTGCAGAACAATCTGGCTGTTCTACAATCATGTAGAAAAAACCCACTTTAAAATAATAGTACTTAGTTTTCACCAAAGTGTCAGAAATGGGATTGAAATATGTTTGCAGGAAGTTCAGTGACAATCCACACCCCAGATTCTTAAGAAATCCCCGCACGAAATACATGGTAACACAATTATATTTGAGAATTTGTGTCTTCTTCTGCAATTTAGATCGGGGGTTTATATTTCTTAAGCTTTCAAACAGATGGGAATATATATGAAACCAGTAAATTGTCTCCCGAAGAATACAATGCTTGTAACACAATACAGGAAATTTTTACAGCCTGATGACATCATGACAAATGACATCATCAGTAGTGGCAGAGAAGCTTCTATCCACTCCAATTCACATGAAAGGTTCTTCTTATATGACGGAAATACATGTGTACTCTCTGTACTGAACAGCAATTACACAGAACACAGTGCGGTGGTTGCTTTCAGTTGTATTCTTTAGTTACTGCTATTTGGGCGAGAGCCATATGTGCAACATTATAGCAAAAAAGGAGAATATAATGGAGCTGAATAGTATTAATCTGCTAACGAAATATGTTCTGTCACAGTCTATAGGCTGGAATATGGTGAATGGATGGCTTGTTCAGCATCATGTGGAAACACAGGCTCACAATTTAGGACTCAGAATTGTCTGAATGCAGAAGGCGAAAGAGTGAGCAATGCATTATGTGAGCATCTTGAACCATTAGGTGCAATATCTCAGCCTTGCAATATACAAGACTGCCCTATAAGGTGAGTAAGAGACTCTGGGAGACAGCCCGATCCTTAGGGGTATATTTACTAAGCGGTGAGATTGCAGTGTGATTGGAAAGTGGGGATGTTGCTCATAGCAACCAATCAGATTTGAGTTCACATTCTCCAGTATGTAAAATGAAACT
>JABWIB010000263.1:160507-170507 GCA_016617825.1 Platyplectrum ornatum
ACATAATGTTCTTTTCCACCAAGTTTAACAATTGTAAAAGAAATAAATGTATCCTGTTTGTATAGAAGCTGACCAAATTTCAATTCTTCCCTTTTCACTAGTGGGTTGGTTTCTTAACCTGTTTTCAAACAAACTTAAAAAATAAATACATAAGAAANGAATGGGACACTTTATAGTGCAATACGTTTTATTTTCATTTAGTCNTCAGCACAATACAAATTCATACCAGAGCACAAACAGCACACGGCCGGTCTATACACATTACCATCATCCTGGATAATTCTTTATCAGTTTAGGTGTCTCCAATCTTATTCTGCTGCTATAAATCTGTTTGGTGACTTGCCTCTCCCCCTATGCGATGAAATGCAATAAAGTTCATTATGCATTGTTTTGGCTGGAAGTATTTTGGATATACCAAAATCCCAGATCATCATAGGAATCCACAGCAGATGAGTAGCATTTGATTAGTAGCCCAAATATCTATTTATCTGCTCAGTTGTTTGACCTGATGTTTTACAGCATAATCTTGTTAAATGAAAGTAGTGCTGAATACTAAATAATTGTGAATGGAATGCTAGAATTTGGGGGTCCTATGGCCTATCAGTTAAAATATTTGTGCTCTCAGTTAACCGGATAGTTTTACAATTAATAAATAAATAAAAATGTTTCATTTATAATTAAAAACTTGTATATGCACTGGTAAATGCTCTACAAAGATATATCCAGTGAACAGTTAGTGAGGGACGGTTGGGGGATGTCATCCATGGGAGTGACCCTGATACTAGACTACTAAATGTGATTGTTAGTTTTAATGTGTTGTGCCATTAGCATCTAGTGTTGTATTTAGTAATGGTGTGTAACATTTACCTGGTCTGCACTCGGGTGTATTGTCTTTAAAATGGCTTTCCACTAAAGAGACTATCAATACAGGATTTCTCCTGTTGGCACCACTNTCCTTTCCTATTGGGATCAGTAGGCTGCCAAATTTGGCATGAAGCCAATGCATCTCGCTGCTTTGCTAAGAAACTGTGGCCAGTATGTTGCTCATTCTCCTCCTGGCCAGAGTCCATCATAAGAGTCCTGTCCATAATTATAAGTATCGTAGTAATGAAGTCAAGGAAACTCCAGCCAGGACAGTTTGATTATCTGAAGTGCCCATACACGACACAATATTAAGAACCTGAGGCTGATATATAAGTAATGTTTTCTCCGATGTTAATCATCCAGTGTCTGTTACACCTTTTATGACCACTCAACGCAGCCATAATTGGCTTTTGATAATTGTATATTGGTTTTGTTAATTGCTGGATTGTCTGTGTTTTGGAGTACTATGTATCTCTGTATATTTAGCACCAACTCTGCAGAGATCTGAAAAGAAAGATATTTTAATCAGTTTTTGGTAATAAAAAGAACAGNGGTATTGGATTGTCACTACAAGATCAAATAAAATCATTAAAATATCAAAACTAGATATAAGCTACACAAATACATTTACATAAATCTGAGGTGCACTGTATTAATCAGAGTACTTTTTTTTGTATATTATATATTTGTTGGGTGGTATATAAATCTATTAAAAGGGAAAATAAGCTGCTATAACTTCTATAGTTGAGTCAATTGTGCTGCATGATTGCACTTTTTTAAATTTAATATTTCAGTAAATAAATAACATCCATACAGTCCCAAGGCACCAAGAGAAATAATATACTGTTCCAGTACAGACAGTAGAGATCGATCNTTCCTCAAACTTGACCTGATTTTTTTTTTTTTAATACAACTTGTTTTTCTGTCTCTCAGCGTT
Organism: Platyplectrum ornatum; assembly: GCA_016617825.1. Taxonomy (NCBI): domain Eukaryota; kingdom Metazoa; phylum Chordata; class Amphibia; order Anura; family Limnodynastidae; genus Platyplectrum; species Platyplectrum ornatum. Next base: position 162,309 of record JABWIB010000263.1, read on the forward strand.
CTTGCAGTGTCGCAGTGAGGAGTCTGCACCAATCATTATCTTTGTGTCCAAAATGTTTGCTGTTGATGCAAAAGCCATGCCCCAGAACAAGCAAAGGTATGAAATGCTCATTACTGTCCATAGACTATTCTTGGAAACAATCAGGTGAATGCATAGGGGAATGAAGTAATTGGGAGGTTTGCTACTTCATGGGCATTGTTTAGCCCCTTCAAGNCGCAACCTATTTGGTCCCTGAAGGCCAAGCCCTATTTTCCAAATATGACATGTCACTCTATGTGGTAATAACTTTTTAATGCTTTTACTTATCCAACTGATTCTGAGATTTTTTTNAAAAGGTCTCCTTTTTTATTATTATTCTAGCAAGTTTTCCATGTTAATCAATTTTATTCTCGACCGATGTTAACCAGGACAGATGTTACCCATAAGACAAAACTTAAAATGTAATCCCCTGATTCTGCAGATTTTAGAAATATCCCATATATGGTTGTAAAACACTATTTGGATACACCGTAGGGGTCAGAAGTAAAGGAGCGGCATTTGGTTTTTTTTGTGCAGATTCAGCTGGAATGGTTTTATTTCGCAATGTTGCATTTGCAGAGCCACCGGTTGTATCAATAACCCCCCACAAGAGTTACAATATTATATCCTAATCCTCAAGGAACTCTTATACGGGTATTGTGAGCAGTTTGACTCCACTGATGTTTTGTATTGTGAACATTTTTCCTGTCAGGGCAGGAAGGGATTAACCTTTAATTTTTTAATACTTACAATTTTTCTTTTACACGTTTTCATTTATCAAAAGTTGGCATAGTACTTGCGGCAGTTACTATGCGGGCTATTGTGAATGAAGCCAATGTGAATATCAATTTTTAGTGCTGGAAATATTCACATTAGTTTCATTCAAAAAAGCTGAACATAGTAACCACCGTGATTACTATGCCAGCATTTGTAAAAAATAAAATAAAAACAAACATTTAAAAAAAAAACCACACAGACACAATAGATTTTGTTTTTTTTATTTTTTTTTTACATTTTTTAAACAGATCTTATTCTCTTCATTCACAAACAGGTTTACTATTAGAAGACTGACAGATCTTACAGATCTGTCAGTCTTTTGTGCCTTTAAAGCTGCAATTAGCTAGCCTTTGTCGGGGGCAGGGCCAAATAATTTTGCCCCCCCCCCCAGCATCAGTAAGATGGCAGCTGTCAGTAATAAGGCTGAAGAACAGTTTATAGTGGCAAAAATGATCACCTTTTAGAGGTTAGAAAAAGATTATAAAAAGCAAGACTTCATGCATTAGCAGTAGGGTAATGATTCACTATTGAGTGCTGCTTTGTGTAGATTGTTAAATTGTAGATATCATAGACTATTGACTTCTACCCTGACATTTGCTTTGACCACTCTTTCATAATGGGAGCAACNACGTACTCAAAGCTCTACTCTAAAATGTTTTAGTATATTTCAGGTATATTTATATTGTTTGTATTTACCACAAAATAGTAGAAGCTGCCATAGTACTTATGTGCATATATGGTTTCACTTTGCAGCTATAAAATAGTGTAAAGGTGCCGGTATATCATAAGTATTTCCAGCTATTTTTTTTTTTTTTTTTTTTTTTTACTTGGTGATTGCACACAATATGTATGTAGATTTGTTTCCTATGCCATGGCCATTGTCTTTTGTTTTAAATTACAAGTTTCAGATACTTGTTTTANAGTCAAATGTGTTTAGAAACTGTATGACTGTGTTAGAAAAAGCTGTTACATATTGCATTTGGATATGCCATTTCTCTATAACAGTTTGATTCGTATAAAACCAATAACTCATTTGTTTCTCTGCAAAGTTGTCAGTGTACCATTATTTATAAACTCCCCATGTATTTATCATCTATCAAATTGCTGTTATAAATTTTATCATACTTGTGCACTGTGCATCTGACCCTGTACCACCTATTAAGGATTTTAAGCAGAGTCTCAATCACGGAGAAGCTCTTGGAGCAGACGTGGGTCATTCGGAAAATACAAGACCATTCCTCAGGGGAAGGAGGTCTCGTCAGGTCACGGTCAAAGTCATTAAGGAGAATTTAAGAGATTGTGGAATTTGTGTGCTTGGGAAGGGGTGACTGTGTGTGATCACTCTTCGTATGTAAGCTACATCTGGTGAAGGAGAGGAAGTGGTNGAGCAGGACATAGAACCAGAACGTGAAAGACCTTGTGCAAAACTTGGTGGAATCAAGAGAGTGAAACTGCTGACCANTTAGCCAAGTTGCGGGGATCCATGGCAAGGGGGATGTCGGGGTAGTAACAAAGCAAGGCGAGGGAGAAGCCCTCCATCTGCCAGACATTTAAAGTAGGTGAGATGTTGGGATGAGCAGAGGAGTTAAGGGAGGAGAGCCAGGGTAGAAAGTTGCCTGGGAGAAACTCATGACCAAGTACAAATCCAACTTAATCGGTATGGACCAGGTTTGGCATTAGGTGCTGCAATCTGCTGGCCAACAGTTTAGCAAAGAGCTTNAAATAAAAATTAAGTGAAGCCACCAGGGCAGGTTTGAGTGCCACCTTTAATCCNGATAGTGAAGGGAGCGTTTAAGGCATCACAGTCCTGTGGGGATAGCTGAGGGAACTGGCAGTCAGAGTTAGCAGGAGTTGCAAGACAGTCAGGGGCGTCACGTTGGTAGTCAGGGAGGGGATATTGTGCAATTTGGTGTAATAGTCATGGAAAGTGGAGACTCACTATTTTAGTGGGTCTTGTACAGTAAAATGATTTATTTATTATCTACATTGAGCTTTAAGTAACAGAATATTTGACAAGCTTATAGTTTGAAAACATAACATTAATTGATTTTAGTGCCTTAAGGAGAAAATAAAAAAATACATTCTATAATATAAAGAAATTATTTAAAGAATAGAAACATTCAATCCTGACTAATATATTTTTTTTTGTCTGCAAAATAAATCTTGAAATATGAAATATCAAAATAAATATCTAAATAATGTAAAACAAATGTAGTCATTGTATTGTGCNCAATGTGCAGATGTAGAAGAGTGACAACCATACCTGATTCGTTGCTAGACTTACTGTGGTTTCCCACTTACTGACAGTTTTTAAATAATTGCATACGCANACATTTACCTCATCTGCAGTCTGGACCTTAAAATCTGGACCAAGTGACAGCCAGCCACGTTAAGGTGTTAAGATAAGATAAGCTTTTATAAGCTATTTTTAAAATTCTACTTTCAAATGTCAAATATGACATTTAACCATCCCAGGGGTGCCAAGTTCAATCCTATTTAAATGTTCACGCTGATTCTTGATGTCAGTGCATCAAGAGGTGTTATTACACTCACTGGGGTATACTGTACTAAATAAAAATCAAGGTATGTGNGTGTGTGGCAGCTGTCCTATGTAACAGATGTAATTACATAAACAATATTTCTGAATTTTTCCACATTGATCTACATAGCCTAACAGTAACTATCCCCAGATGGGTATTTCTTTCTTCTTTGATTATCTTGTTAAAATAACTACAAGGTTATTGCAGGTTGTCAAGGAAGAGTAAGACATCCAGGCATCTAATTAACAACGTCATAGACCACCCAGAGCAAATCATATATCCCTGACGCACATCTCATTCCCATTACAAGAAGCTCAAATTGCCCACGTAAACATTAACTAAAGGTGACCGTCTACGTAATGGGGGATGGTGTACATGACCCCATTAGGTATAAAAGTAAATCAACGATGACAACCCATAAAATATAATTAGCTAAGTGACATAAAAATCCAATGACATCTGCTGAATAGGTAAAGCTATTTACTATGTAACCGTATGAACAATACAAGATCAATACCACTCATAGGATCAATGTATCTATCAGAAGAACCAGTCGTANCATGTCTTATGAGGCAAACAAACAAGGGAAAGAAAAAACCTTAGCACAACTGATTCCAGATAAATATATTTGGAATAACTACAGCTTAAAGAAACCTTCACAAAATCCTGAACAATACTACAATTAAATTGACTAAATCAATCAAGACGATACAAGCTTCTGAACATAACATTAAATGGGACCGACATATGAGGAGTCTTCAATGGAGAAGGGTTTGGAAATGCTTGTAGACAATAGACTTGGCAATAGGGACAATGTCAACCAGCACCATCACGGGTCAATAAGATATTAGCATGTATATAACGGGGAATAGATGCACAGGTCATCCACTAANGTGCTTGTAATAAAAAAAAAAAAAGACCAAAACACTAATTCCAGACCATGCTATGTCTGGGATTACTGATTTTACTATAAAAGGCGCTGCTATGTTTTATAAATAATGGAGAATGTATATAACGTCTCTGGATTCTGCTGTCTCACGCGGTACCTTCGTTGTTAGGACAGTGATATGGTTGCACATTGACCTCTTCTCAGGTTTCTGGGACCTGCAGGTGTTTTTTTTTTTCGTATATGACATCTGGTTTCCTTCTCTATATTGTAGGCAGTTTATTGCTTAATTACATATTACATTTTGGCCTTATATATAATTTTAGGTTTTATTGATTGTTTCATATATTTTCTTTTGTTTTAGTTTCTGTTTTGTATTACAATGTTATTTTTGCTGCGTTGTCTAAAATGTTTGATGTTCCTCCACTTGGAGGCCATGTTTCTCGAATAACTTAACCGGTATGGTTCAGTATGGCTTGCATTGACTGTACTTAACTTTCCTGGTCATTTACTGTAATGCTAACCATTGTGATCTACGTTGGGTTTTTAATAAATAAATAAATAAAAAGATGCAGCGTGTCTTGGTTACATATCACTGCTATTATTGCTGTTTTGCGGTGGTCTATATCCTGGTCATGTACGGTTTTAAAAGTTGTCTGCTCTTTGTGGGAACCAAACTAAAGCAGTATTTGTACACAAATTTACTATGATAGATTTAATGTTGTTGTTGGTCCCTGTATATACTTGCCACCACCTGTCTAAATGATTAGATTAGTGGGAAAAGCTATTAATTATCATGATTATTTCTGTTCTGGCTGACTAATCTGTGCAGCTCTCTTCTCCATTAAAGGGTTAATGAGTACAGCATTCTGCTGACAAGGGCTATTAAGTAAACATCAGGGCACAAGTCGCTAGTTTATTGGGGGTCTTTTGGACTCTAATAGGTTGTAAATAACTGTTTCAATCACTCTGCCCAGTGTAGATGAGTGTAACAAACTCTCTAGAGCCCATAAATGTCAGTGTCATTGAAAAGGCTTCTGCAGGTGAGGCCAACTCCTCATTACCGACTGACACTTAAATGTCTCTGCTCCAGGATCTCTAGGATTTTCTTATTCAAATCGCTAGATAGCATTCCTTTCTTTTTCTGCAAACGCAATAACAAAACATTCCACAGCCAGTCATTTCATCTCCGAAACCAAATTGTTCTCATTTATAATCCATTATCTCTCGTAAACCACTTGAATTTTAAGAGAAGCTTTGGTATCATTTAATGTGGAGAAAACCAAGTGTTTACAAAGATAACAACATTTATCATTGACTGTGATTTAGGTTGTAGGGGGGGGGTGAAAGGGAGGAAAAAACCCAGAGATCATTTATAAGCCATTACCTCAGAAATAAAGAAGTGGCTTGGGCTTTAAAACAACATCAGACCTGCTGTCATAGTGGTATTTGGAGAAATAGGGTCATTTAAGTAAATGCAGTAATTTTCACAGCANTGTGAAGCACTAGATGGCTCATGGGGATTGTGAATGAGACCTGCTTTTTTTCAGTGTGGTGTGAGATCATTGTATGTGACTGAGGCTAACCTTTTCCTACCTAATTTCAGATCCCTCCTGATAGGATAATAATTTCTTATGGATAATAAGAAAATGTTTGTGTGAAATATATATTTTTTAATAATAAATGTGTGCATATGTATGTCAGGGCTGCCGGTTCTCGCAAAATTCTGGGAGACTCCTGAATATCGGGCATTTCTCCTGGTCACCCAGGAGAGTCTACAAATCTCATGGGTCCTGGCCTGAGCCCTGATCGTTAATATGAAGAGTGAGATTAAATTACTCAAGTACCGCTCATCTATGACTATGGTTTTATCATTCAGAGGATAAGACTTTGGGTGGTGTTTGCATAAAGCACAGCCCACCCTCGTGCTGATTTGGACCACTGATCTCAATGTTAATTTGCCTCCAGAGTCCTGCATGCCTGCTCCTGCACAAGGGCGGTCTTTCAATGATGTCACTAGTGTCGGCTGCTTCCACCCGCGCTCATCTTTTTGTCAAAGTGGGTTTATGACATCAGTACTGTGTGCCTCACGCTCTTAAAGGAGGGGCAGCTCCACTCCACCAACAGAGTTCATTCTTCTACTGCACAGTAGAGTAAACCTGGAGGAAAAGAGCACTCTCAAGATATTTGAATAAGCCTCCAACATTATCTTCAATGTTNTATCTTTCAGGGAGCGTGCTATTACTTTCCTGTGCCTGCATGTTCGTTGTTACTGCTATGGATGTGGCTTCTTGTCTACATTGCGTTACATTCTGGCTGCATGTATTTTAAATTTTATATTCTACTATGAACCCTGCATAGTTATATATCATAGCCTGTATCTTAAGCCAGGCATCCACTAGAACAATATTGTTCTATTGTTCTGTGCCGTCTATGAGAGTTCCATCCAGAATCTTCAGAACAACGGGGGCTAAGGCCAGGGAAGCTAAAAACTACAGACCAGGACTTAGTTATAGAAGGGATCAATGGTCTGTATCATTGTAGAATTTTCATGCCTAAAGAGGAAGAGATGGGAGACCGGGTTCTGACCCACCTCTCAGTGGCGCCAGGTTTCCCAAGGAAGAAGAAGCCATGGGTGTAAGTCTTGGCAACTTCCAAGGGGCATGGATCAACTCCACNACAGATCGATGGGCACAGGAAGTAATAATAATGGCGTCTCTCTGCCCGTACCAAGTCCCAGACAACAGAATTCTTTCCTTAATCCTGAAGAACGTGAGGAAACAGCAAGTAGTAATTCCTGTGCCACACAATCAGAAATTCTTGGGATTTTGCTCAAGATTCTTTATTGTTCAAAGAGGAACAGGGAAGTACAGAACCAACCTCAGACGCCTCAATCAGTATATTCAGGTAAAACCATTAAAGACGGAAGCACTTCTAACTGTTGACCTAAAAGACACATACAAAAATGCAATACTCGCCAAAAACTCCTGTNGTTTTGGATGCAGAGCTCTCCTTTCCAGTTCACAGTTTTACCCTCTGGTTTAACAACCTCTCCTAAAACATTTACCAAACTTCTGGTAGTTATTATTGCCAAACTCTGGCTTCAGGGAATTACCATATGGTTTTACCTCAACGACATTGTGATCACGGCCTTGTCAAAAGAGGAGCGAGAGAAACATACATTTGTGATCTGTANTCTTAAACATCATGGGTGGCTGAGCAACTAGGACAAAAGTCAANTGTACCCTTCTACAAAGGTAAGATACCTGGGTGTTTGGATAGATACCCGGTGTATTCCAGTAACACTGACCTACGACGAGTCTCAAAAAAAATTATATCTAGAATAATGTCAAGGGATTGTGGATACAAGGCTTTATGTTTTCCACAGCATATGACCTCCCCTGGGACAGGCTTCACATGTGGCAGTTCCAAGCCTGTTTCCTGCAACANTGGAACAAAGATGGTCAAAATCAGTCCCAAAAAACCTACCTCTCGATTTCAAGCCTCAAGCATCTGTAGTAACCACAGACACCAGCACTTCCTTCTAGAGANGTGTCTGCGACATACTGTCGTTAATTCAGGGTGTCAGGCCAGACAAGCTAAAACTGTGTAATTCCATCATCATAGAGATGAGGGCAGGAATTTAGGNCTGCAGGTTTCTATGAGACAAGCTAAGGACCAAAATTGTTACAATAGCCTACATAAGCCTACACCTAAGCGATAAGAGATTAAGTGAATTTNTCTGCTTTCTACATTGCAAGGAAGCCTTACAGCAGACTTTCTGATTTGGCATACTCTTTACCAGGGGTGAATGGGAGCTAGCAGATGCAGTTCTTCAATAGGTCACAAGGAAATGGGGTAGGCCTCAAATAGACGTGAGTGGACCTCAGAGAACAATAAAACACTGGTGTAGATCTCCAGGTACTGGGACCCTCGGGCTCTTCATAGATGCACTGAGTGCTCCCTGGGCTTGCAGCC
>JABWIB010000264.1:5353-22604 GCA_016617825.1 Platyplectrum ornatum
GCCATTTCGTCAGCCACTGACGAATTCTGCAATTCGTCAATTACTGAATTCCCCCCATGGAGTGTACAGTCCATTGGATTTATTTATGTATAATGATAGGTGGAAACATATAGAAAATGGAAGTTAATGCCGCAGTTAGTTGAAGGCTACAACTCCGTATTTCCAGTTGAAGTCTTTTGCAGAGAGATTGATTATCACCATCATCAAACCCCTCTTATTTACCTTGCTGCCAGGGCACTATGAAGGGTAGCACAGCTGGTTCATTGCCAAAGATCTAATTCTCCTATGTTCTGAGTTACCCCTGGAACATCACCCTAGCTATGGCCCTGTTTATTAAAAAAATGTCTTCCAATAATAATGATCTCAAGCCAGTTACAGAGGTTGATTTAGCAGCAGAGATCATCAAGAAAAAGAGTAAGATGGAAAATGGTTCAAATATTAGGACCTGATCTAGATTTATGCTTGCTTCGTGTATAGGTACATTACGACACTCATATATGGACAATTTTCTGTTTATTCCAAGGAGTTAACTAACAATCTACAAGCAGAACACTGTTCCATGCAAATTGCTGTGGTCAAACATGAAGTCTCGATATGGCTTTTAGTCAAGATTTATTCTATTAGGGTTACATTTTCTCAGTATTTCCTTTTTAATCATCCATGAGACCTTATAAAATGCATGTGATTGTGAGTCCACCGTACAACTAATAACATTAAGAAAATCTGTTAATGTAAACTTTCCTAGTTAAGGATAGAAACACTGATCAATGTAAATAAACTGCAGAAGAAAAGAAAAAAATCTTCAAATGCAACGAAGATGAACAAAATGTGCAAAGGCCTGAAAACTCCAGATGACAAACGCCAACTTATAAATTATGCATATGTCCAATTTATTCAGCTCCAGCAATACACTGAAATTATATTAACTTGGCTGGTAAATGGGCTTTGGTGTCTCTGTTGCTGTATAGAATATATACATAGAAAATGAAAGAAATGAATGACGTTAAGCATATTAAAGGTAACCAGAACATTAATGTTCAGATAATGGTTTGCTATCAAGTAACTACCAATCAATGTAAGTAAACAATGCATCAAACACAATGTTGTTTTGTGATGTTATGCATCTGTTGTTTTTTAATACTGTAAGCCATAAGACAAGTAAAAATAGAAAATCACCAATGAGTGCAATTTATCATTATATCCTCAGTCATTAAAAGACTCAGTTACCTAAGTTATATTAGTCAGGAGCAGTAAAGATTAGCTCGAGTTCTATAGCACACAGCTTACTTTTCCCTGTTCATCCTCTCTCTGTCACACCAGATATTTCCTGCTTTCTAGACTATGATATCAATTAGTTTTTATTTGCCCCTTGGGTACTTAGGGATAGCAAAGGTAGCATCCATTGCTTGGGTTTTATTATTTTAAATAGTTTTCCCCTGTTTTAACATTCACTCAGTCTTTAGCAGAGGACAGTAGCTTTCACCATATCCCTGTGCTCAATGGCACTTACAGGACTCGATACACAATCTGCCTAAATTATTTATTCAATCTCTCTCTTTATGATGTGAAAGCTGATCCCTTTGAATAAAGTCACAGTGCACAATCAGGAGAATAAAAAAAAATCATAGACACTTCGTACAAAAAGATGTAGGCCTAAATGTACTAAGCAGGGAGATTGAAAAGTGGGATGTTGCCCATATAGGGTTGCCACCTGGCCGGTAAATTACCGGCCTGCCCGGTAATTTTGCAAGGAGGCTGGTGCCGGTATTTTTTTTTTTACCGGCAATAGTAATTGCCGGTAATTTCTTTTGGGGGGGGGAGTTCCACTTTCATTAATGCAGCTAGAGCTGCCCTTGGTGAACAAACAGTGCTAGCTAGAGTCACATTATATTTTACATTGTATTATATTATATTATATTATTTTTGCGCTGTACCTGTCACCTGTGTGCACAGCGTTGTACCTATCCTGTTACCTATATACACAGCGCTGTACCTGTCACCTGTGTGCACAGCGTTGTACCTATCCTGTTACCTATATACACAGCGCTGTACCTGTCAACTGTGTACACAGCAATCTATATATATTTTCATTTTTTAAGATTCTGGCTGCTGGGCCGAAGAAGGTTCCGAAATTAGCAACATCCCAAGCCACACCCCCAAAGCCACACCCCCTTTTTTACCCTGGCTAGTATTTTTTGGTGAGGAAGGTGGCAACCCTATGCCCATAGCATCTATCTTTCTATCTCATATCTATCTATCTATCTATCTATCTCATATTTATCTAGCTATCTATTTAGTAGAATCTTTCCTAATTTCACTCCATGGTAAATATGCATTGTCATTTCCGGAAGTGACTTGAATATCGAATCAAATAACTGCTTTGCATTGCATAATGTTATCGCTATTGTTAATAATCTGACATTTTGCTTATGGACTGTAGGCTTCTAGTTTTGAATTTAATCATGTTACATTATTACTTTCTGCCGAGTTTGGTCAGTCAGTTATTCAGTGGTACTGTTAAGTTCACATTTAACGTAAATCAATGAAGCATTTTTTTTATTTCTTCCTAAGTCCTCACCATTTGTGTTCACACATTCACAATGAGCAATTTAATTTCTCACAAGATTGACTTAATGAAATTCTAATGTTTTCAGTTACTAAATTTCTACATGTAAATCTGATCATTATTTGCAGAAGTCATTGTTACTTCTGACATCTTAATAATAATAATTCTCCATGATATTAACATTCTCTTAAACTTGAAACATATAAAATAAATGCCATATAAAGAAATATATAACCATAAATATAGACTTTATATATATTTACTAATATTTTCACATTATCTATCTATCTATCTATCTATATTTCTATCTATCCAAAAAGAATTATTAACCTGAGATAGAAAGTTATCACCAAACCAATACCAAATGTTTGTTTTCTAAACCACTGTCTTTAGGCCGACGTTTCATTCTCCTTCATTGTGACTTTCATCAGGGTAAGAGCGTAGAAAGAATTTCTGTTCTTGCTTACTGATTTTTTTTCGTGGTCGCTAAGATGATAGTGGTTATAATCCCAAAGGGCCAGATTCAGATTTACACTCTCATGAATTACACTCATGACTTACATTCTCATGGGTAAAACCATGATGAATTGCAGGGGGGGGGGTAAAATGAATGTCAGCGTGTGCATGCAGGGAGAATACTTTATTGTTGCACACAGATACTGACCAGAGTTACTGTTACAATGTTATTACACTTGTGCTTGAAACATAATCTCTTAACTCTAATACTGATTGCAATCAATTCAATTTACCTCCCCTGCAATTCAACATGGTTTTACCCATGAGAATGTAAGTCATAAGTGTAAGTCATGAGAGTGTAAATCTGAATCTGGCCCAATGACCCTTAAGCCCAAATTTAGTCTAGCAGATTAGGGTCCCTGTTGGACCCCCTGTTAAGCAACATCCAAATTCACAACCACACTCATAGACTAGGGACAATTTTGTCAGCTGCCAATTAAACTACCTGAATGTTTTTTTTGCCTTGTGGGAGGAGCAAATCCAGGATGACTGTCCAGTAATTAAACTTATGACCTTAGCGCTGTGAGGCATGTAAATGTAAAACATGTAAAAAATAAGGGGTTTTTCATATTTTTGTAGCCTCTTCCCTATCTTAAATATCCTATATAGTAGGATATACATCTGAAACTTGCTTAATTTGTGGAACCTTCCATTACTGTGTATTGTATATGTTGGTCCACTCTACCCTTGAAGTGCTCTTATAAGCAGTTACAGCAGTCTGATTTACTTAGTTCTGAAATGATATGTAGTGTGAAAATACACAATATATGCAATCAGACTTCCATGCCAGTTATACAAATAATCCAGTTTATCAGGAACACATGTAAAAAGTTTCAGTATAACCCCATTGCTTATTCTCGATATCCCGTGGAGGCACTCTCACTGTTGGTAATAGAATTTTTCCTTAATGCCGGTCCACCTTTCTAAATAGAATAAACCAAAACTACTGTACATCAGCAGTGATGCTCATATCCAAACAATGTCAGGTAACTTCATCTCTCTGAACAACATCAGATATTCACAGCTGCGTTCACACAAATTGAATCTTCCTTGAAAGTAAGCAAAGAATACTGAGCATTATCAACAATCAATTTCAATTTCCATTTTTTTCATGTTCCTGAAGATTATAATCTTTCTGCCACCATATTATCACTTCTGTGTTTTATGTACTGAATGTATGAATATTTCCTGCATACATTTAATGTGGAGTCATCTGGTAAAATTTACAGATAATGTTTCATTTGCCAACACCAGAAACATAGACCTCATACAAATAAGACCTATTGTTTTAATTGACGCTTTCTCAGAACAATGTGAAACATGACTTGAATATGCAGACAGACAATGTTTGATATTGACAAGAGAAATTAAGGTCTATTCCCCTGGGCAAACACCTTAGATGTCTTGACCTTTGCTAGTGTTATATAAAGAAGAGATTTGAAACGAAAAAATATAAAAGTGACACAGTTGTATTTTTATAACAAAAAACATAACATTACAGTTTTTACTGAGTCTTTCTATTTTAAAGCATAATCAGCAAGATCCAGACTTGAATGTAAGAAAGGAAAGTTACACCTGGGTAAAAACATGTTGAACCATTCAGGCATAATATATCAGGAATTTATTAATTTAAAATTGTATGGTCAATGTTTGCAAAGTGACAAAATCCCTGTATATTTTTGTAAATATAAAAAAAACGAAGAGCCTTATTGCAATGAAAGCTGTGTGTGTCCCATCATTCTAAAGTGAAAACTTAAGGAACCCATACAACTCCATATAAACTAGAACACATATATAAAATATAGATAATATCCGCCTCATCCTTTCTTTATTTCATAATAGAACTTTGATTCTTTCCTTCTATCAGAAGTAATTTATTATATGAACATAGAAATAACATTATATATTGGTGTATGAATACAAATCACTGCATTTGGTGACTTACTTTCCTTCAGATCCATAGCTATTCATACTGTCCTCTATAGACTCATGGCTTGCTTGACGTACTGTCCGACTTGGCATTTCTACAGCAAGTCCAGTCTCTGTACTGCGCTGAATAGCACCTTTGAGCTTGCGTCCATCTTCTGAAAGGCAAAGAAAACAATGTTTAAATTGCATTGAAGGCAGACATTTGTTTTACCAATAAAGTAGTAAAAATTAGACATAGTGACCAATTCAATCCTTAAGGCGCAATGTTTTTATCCCTTACGCAGACAGTGTAATGGAGAAAACTCACGTTTTTTAGCTCGCAGCCCCATTGAGCTGCATATAAAAAGATGCGAGGATTCAGTCAAGTAAAAGACGGGAAAAAGCACACATTGAATCAGCCCCATAATAACAGAATAATAACAGAAAATGCATCAATGAAAGCAACAGAACTAGGTTTTACATATAAAACACATTATATTTTGTGTGTAATTCCTAGTTGACAGATATCCTTTCATAAGTGACTGCAGTTGGCTCAAATCACCTATTGTTAGTTTGGGTGTTGGGCTTTTAGAAGTCTGGTTGTGTCACTCTACACTTATACACACAAAAAGAAAGTCCTAGCACTATTATCACATGCAAAAAAAAGAATTCAAAGAGCTGTAGTATTTTATGAAATATTAAAGGACGTTGTAGTATAATAAATGATTTCAGTTTAGGAAACTGCTATAAGGTTTAATTACAGTAACAGTAAATAAGTTAAAGGCACACCTTGTCTAAACCATGTTGAACAGCAAGTATATATAAAAAATAAAGCTATGTTGTATTTGAAGTCCATATAAAAAACCATTTGTCCTGCATGCACTAACTGTGAAAAAAATGGATCTCTTACATTACACTGCCACATGATTTGCCATGGTGTATCTTATAATTATATATATTATATATTATAACACTGTATTTGCTATCCATTTATGCAGTAAAGTTATTACGTTTCTGCAGATGTTCTAAATATGAGGAATTTACATATCTTAATGCTAAGCAACGAAGAGCAAGGATTAATATCACAACAGAGAAAAGCAGATAAGGCGGCTGACTCAGAGTTCAAACCTACACATTTTAATAAGCGCATCATTTTGTATATGTGTAGTACAAAAGCAAGGTAACAAATAGTGTCTATAAAGTCTGAATGCTAGGGTAATGGGCTTTCCCTTAGTACATCATCTCAGACCTGGGCCTAAATTTACTAAGCAGTGAGATTGCAGGGAGATTGAAGTTTGGGGATGTTTCCCATAGCAACCAGATTCAAGCTCTCTGTTTCATTTTACATACTAGAGAATGTGAGCTCGATTATAATTGGTTGCTATGGGTAACATTCCCACTTTTCAATCACCTTCCAATCTCCCTGCATAGTAAATTTAGGCCTTGGAGTAGTTGCTTGACAGATTATACAGCAATGAAAATAATACCCTTCAACTGAACCTATTTGAATGGTACAATACTGATTTGTGTTTTAAAAAGGGCTGCAGTTACTATGCTGACAAGTTCTGTCCATTTTGTGGGAGGGTATGCATAAAAGACAGACCCATAGCCTTAACTACTAAATATATAAACCAGGACTGGTTTATATGTTTATAAACCTAATTTGAACACATTACATAACAATATCATATTATAACTATTCTTAATTATATATTTATGCTTTCTCGTGTTCTAATTATATATTTATGCTTGCGTGTGTTCTAATGTGTTCTAATGTGTCCTGTTAATCATAGACCACTGGATCCGAGTACCTGGTCCAGCAAGTCTTGTTTAAAGCAATTGAGAGACACATTCATCGCACCTTTGACAGTGGCTTTCAGATTACTAACATATTCAATAAATACACAAGAAAATGTTTGTTTAATAAAAGTCTGGACGGTTTTTGGGGTTTCAATTCAAATAGAAATGAATAAATAGACATAAGTGCAAAGGCTTTGTTAAAATGAGCTGGCACAGACCAAATTTGAATATAAATAGAGGACAATACTAAGACTCGCTGAGTCTGGGGACGACTGCACCATGCCCCAATTATGTCATTTTAAGCTATTTATAACCATGTTGGCGAATACAAATTGTTCTGGGAGTTAAAATATGCATGAATTAAAGGGAAAAAATATGGAGGCTGTAAGGAGGCATTTTGCATTTCCCTTTCTTTAAATTCTAAATGGAAGCGTTGTTAGAGGAAATGGCAGAATATTGTAATGTCTCCAGTCATTGGCAGGTATTGCATGGAACAGATGGAATGTTGCCTTCAAGTGCTGACAATACAATCGCAGCTTGCTCAATCTATGACTGCTTAGCAAGCACAAAGATTTTCCGAATCATACTGAAATGATTATCATGTCATGTGAGGGTCAGCGCATACTAAAATATTCAATTATTCCAAAATCTCTACAGCAATAGATAGGGCTTTTCCTAAGTCCTCTCCCCCTGTAGCATATTTTCTTTCAGCGAAATGAAGTCCTATTTGTTGTGTGGTGTCCAGTCCATTAAATGACACAGCAGGATTGCAACTCAAGGTTTTCATTTATAAGAGCAGGTGGAAGATGAGAATATACATATATGAGGGGGCGGGGCTTAGCAGGAGGAAAATGCCCATATACCATACAGGGTATGGCAGTCCACTTCGAGCACTGGCTCTATTATATTGTGGCTGCAATGACCACAAAACTGTTCTTTTTTTTTTCAGAAGCTTCATGCCCTTACTCTCAGGGACGTCAGATCAGTACTGTCATTAATGTTTAAATGCAATACTCTTATTTTAGACATAGCAAAGATCATATGATTATGCCAATAGCGAATCCAGAACTTCATATGCTCCTGGATATCCATCTGGTATGGTTTTGGAGGTTCCAATGTCCCTATTGGTGCTCTGTATACACTCCACTTGCACTCTTGTGTGCTCTGTAATACATTATAATACTGTCTGCAGCCTTGTACTCAGTTACGCAAACCATCAAGTTAAAAACACTTACAGATATCACTATAATCTGGTTTTAGAAATGTCTGACATCCTAAATATACATTAAACAGTGTCCATGATGACTGAATCGATATATAGCTCCAAATTGCTCCACTCCAGAGTGCGTCTAGCGCTACCAGGAAAGATACTTCTCAATAAAAATGTCAGTATCAGAATGTTATATTGAAAGGAAATGACTACTTTCAGTATTTATTTTGTAAATTGGAGATCCACTCTATGGTGGGATACATTAACGACAGGTTCTAATGACCGCTTTTTAATAAGGAGAATAGGTCATATGTTATTAATCATGGGGGAAATATTGAAGTTATGATGTAACAGATTACAACAAACTGAAGGATATTTTGTATTTATTCTTATAATCATGGATTTGGGCTACAAATCATCTCGTAAATGGCCATCTTAATTCTGTTTGCAACTAATGAGATTTACCTTCCCTGTAATTCAACATGGTCTTGCCCACTCATAACTTTCCCATGTGCTTATTCAAGCATGGATCTGGTTCACTGTGTTTTGGCAATACTTTACAGTATTAAGGCATCATATACATTGTTAGACTTTCGGTCCAGGAGACTGATAAGAAGTACGACTGATTTGTAAGAGATACCATTAAGCATCTCTTTAATATGGGGAAGTGTTGGCGTGTTGGTTGATATAGACTGTCTACTAACATTGATATCAAACAACTAGGTTTTGTTTGTTGCACATATACCTCACTTTATAAATAAGGGTCAATGTGATTTTTTTTAAAGTGACAGAACAAGCAACATTGCATGCTAGAGCCATTTCATTTTATATCATATAATACTTGACATTAGATGGGAATAGAGATGTTTAATAGATGCAATAACTCAGCCACAGAGACAGTATAATTTCATGCTCTGATTTATTCTGTCAACAGAGAAATATGAAATGCACATCTTGGTATATATAGATCTAATGTACATGAAGAATGGGTATGACAGTTTTCTTTAACTTGGATTAAATAACATTTATATCAAATGCATTGTTTTACCATCAGGAGTAGGTTTACAGTGAAGGAACATTATCTCCTGAAAGAAGAACTTGATTTTTTTTTCCTCGTGTTGTAAAAAAAATAAAAATGGCAATTTGCAAGTGTTCAGGCATTTAATCTGATGCATTTTATGGTAATTTGAAGCAATTAGAGCTTGTGGTGCTTACAGGGATACAGCTGTTGTATGATTCTGGTTCAGGTTGCAGGCATTATTACAGACGTTTTACAGTTCAGAACAACAATTCACATTTGCAAACAGCATTGGAAAGGAGATAGCAATGTCCCTCATTTCCAAGGACAGTCCATGGATTTCACTCAATGTTTCTCGCAGTTTTCACCTATGCTAGTTCTAGCAATATTCAGGCTAAACTTTCTCTGTACTTTAAATGACTTAATGCATTCCCATTGCTTTTATTCTAGGCTGTATAATACACAGTAACCTCATTCAGTGTAGCTGGAAAATTCAGTTAACCACTAAGGGGCTGATCCAGAGTTGCACCTTTTTGTTAAAGGCAAAACAAGTCAGTACAGACCTGAGTACACTCATGTTGAAATGGGAAATGTACAATTCAGCTTTTATTACTTTGCATGCTGAGGAATTAATTTGCTTTTGTACATACAACTCATAAACTGCATACCTTTATGAGTAATCTGTAAATTAGAGTTGAACTAGGAAAGTCAACTATTTTCACAATATAAATTTGCCTCCCCTCACAGTTCAACATGGTTTTGCCCAGGAACTACACTATATTTTGCTCTTACTACAAAACTCTGTACAAATGATCCTGGCAGATTCGAAAAAGTACAATAAAGGACTGATTCAGAGTTTAAGAGTAAGGACAGATGTCCAAGTGTAGACATGGGTAAAACCAAACATTTGCTATGAAAATAGAATTAGAGTTAAAAGATGAAGATTTTGAACTCAAAAAATTAAATGAAACACTATGCAGTTTGTGAGTTTTATGAGCAAAAGCATGGTTTTGCTTAAGTCTAGACTTAAAAGTCTAAAGTCTAAAAAGGTAAGTATAACTCTGGATCAGTCCCCAGACGTGAAGTTGTATGAGATGTTGTCAATGGAATTTATGCACACCTCCCAACTGTCCTGATTTCAGAGGCACAGTCCCGATTTCGGGGTACTATTGTCCCGCCCATCCTGTACTTTGTGCGGGATACTGACAAATATTGACGAAGTTGGCCGTGTTATGGGCAGAGTTATGACATTATGACAGAAAAACTAACCCAGAAATGTTTCATGGTCACTTATTATGCAGTCATATCACTAGGTACCACACCTAAGAACAGTGACCGCAAAAGTCAAACAATTACAAATTGCACTGAGATGATTATCATCATGCTGATTAAAACCTTACGTTTGTCACATTTTGAGCTGCCCTATGTGTGACACTGAGTCACGTAACACAAGCACTTCTGGCTCATATAAAACACTGACAGATGGAATCTGGGAAAATACGCCTAATTTATCCATGATACTTGGATTCACTCCTCTGCATGGCTATGGGATTAGTAGCTGCCCTCATTAAGTTTTAATTGCTGTGCATGACAAGAGGCAACTCATTTATAAAAAGATTTTGCTGATGTCATTGGAAATTATGTTTCAGCTCTCGTAAGCTGCAAACAGCTAGGTCACTGAGATTGGAACAATGTACATATAATAAACGTATCCCATAATATATTTCTGAAAAAGTGAAAATTCCATGGGGCACTTATACTCATGAACAAATATTGATTCTTTTCAAGTACATAAATCTCTAGCCCAAAATGTATCAATTTCCTTGACAGTCTATTCACATGGCTGCATTAGTATAGACCCACGGTTCTCAAACTGTGGGTTGGACCCCAAAGTGGGTCGTGCCCACATTTGCATGGGGTCGCGACTTCCTCAGACAGACCATAGGTCACTGCCTGGCACTATGGGACTGGGAGGTGCCACTGTGATACATTAGCGAAGTAAGTGATTGGCGCCCCACGGCCGCCTAGACTGCTGCACAGAACCTGTTCCAACGTCACATTAATTTGTCACATAGGATTGCCAGTTGTCATTATGCACAAATAACACAAATGCAATGTCCAAAGGGTTAAAAGGGACCTTGCAGCCCGTTTTAACCCCCAAATTAACCTCATGAACCTATATAGATTGGTACAAAACATATACTTACAACTGTAATCTGATCACCAGTGCGCAATTTATAAATATATAGTGGCATTGTTAAATTCATCCTCTTTAACACAAGCGGAGGTACCTTTTCTATTCGATGCGAAGACAGGAAAAGGCGCAAAGCTTTCCGGTAAGAAAAAATTGTTGTTTGTTATTTTTTTAATGGCTGATCATGGTAAATAAAATCAAAATGCATAAGGTAAAGTGATGCTGGGGGTTACAGAAAGGTAAAGTTGACCACACACTAGACGATTACTGTATTTTTTTAAACGGCGATAAAACCAGGGAAATAAGATTATCTCATTGTTTGAGATTTGTGATTAATAATCGCACCCTATACCATATATATATATATATATATATATATATATATATATATATATACACAGTGTTCACCAGAGCAGCAGCATGGGCCAGAGGCAAGGTGAGTAATGGGAAGAAGAAGTGAGGCAGTCCTCAGGTGATTGGCAGACACCCCACCCAATCAATAATAATTTGAACTAATTATATGGCATTTGGGGAGTTTGTGACTTGCGGGAGACGCAGGGGTTATCCTATCCTTAGACAATTAATGCAAAACTCCCCCCAGCATCTAGCATGATGTGAACTCATGAAGAATATATGCATCTCACTCCGTAGAAATAAAAGTTTATTTCTAAAGCTCTAGATACATTGAAGAAACTTTTAATGACTATTTTGGATTTGGGATTTCTGAACTTAGGTCAGTGTGCGGTTTGTTGACATCTGTTGTACACTGTTCGCTCTGCGGGGTGTTGGACACTGTGGGGAGTCCCCATTTTGATACCATATCCAATAAACTGGGAATGATACCTGCCATTCAGAAAGGAACTTCCTCTTCCCTCTGCTGAAACCTGTACTGGAGCCTGGGTATATACTGGGTATGTACCAAGCTGGGGTACACGCTTCAGCAGAGGGAAGAAGCTCAGGCACTTACTAGAACAATTATAGTTCTAGGTGCCGATATCAGGGCTGTTTCCCCAGGAGAAGACCATCGTGTTCATCACTGGTACATTGACAGTGTTGTACGTTTTACTAGAATGATGAATAAACAGCAAGATTTCTTTCAGAGCAATAGATCTACATACAATCTATTCTAGGAAAGCAACAAAAATCAATGTTTGGCTGCAGAGGTTGGTCATTTTTGCTTTGTCCATTATAATGGGGGGTTTTTGTAGTTTTTTTTTTCAATTTAATCAATATTTATATCTTAATTTTACTTTTACATATAGACCAAATTTAGACATATTTGTTTTCTCTGCAAATGCAATATCTGCCAAACACAACATGGAACTATTACACTTACATAGTCATGTCCACTAAGATAATAAGTCCCCCTCATCTGATTTGGTTTTCAGTCCTTGCAATATTTTCATGTTACATTACCACATATAACAGCATCCCCTCACACAGTAGAGTCTTTTTCAATGGGGCACTTTTACATGACCATTAAATCCATCAGCATGTCTGGTAGCAAAAATTATTTTATTCACATAACTACAAAGTTTTAAAACGTATCACGCTCATAAATGTAATAAACAGACGAATATTAAATAATTAAAACTGAAATAGCTTCTTCAAAGGTCGCTGTTCAAAAGCACCTTTGAGAAAGCCCATACCAGGCGACACACGTGTCAGGATGAGTGGGTCATAGACCGTGTGCACTGGGAGTCCCACGCTGAGTTGCTGCTGCCGCTGCCCGAGAAGTGCTCCAANACTGTGTGGCTCATTTGCTTACATCCTTGCCGTTATAATCATCCGGATTGAACCATCGTCTACTTGTCACTTGTTTGAACAACCCATGAGGCCGTTGAACACAGGGAGGGTAAGATTATGGACTGTGCTCTTATAATAGGGACAGTTTGAATGGACTNAAGCTTAGGGTTTAAAATANGGCTCCGGATTAACTCTTAATTAACAGCATATGCTATCTGTGGATGTGTCAATATTATGATGAGCAGTTTGTTTGTGAGGGCAGCTAAACTAAATATTCGTCTGTTTATTACATTTATGAGCGTGATACGTTTTAAAACTTTGTAGTTATGTGAATAAAATAATTTTTGCTACCAGACATGCTGATGAATTTAATGGTCATGTAAAAGTGCCCCATTGAAAAAGACTCTACTGTGTGGGGGGATGCTGTTATATTCCTCCGTTTGCATACTCTTTGGCTGATTATGTATTAGAGTCTATGGGTGCACCCTCCTGAGGGAGGTTTTTTTGACCAGTTTTTATAGAAGAATTGTGCGGCATTTACCCCCTTTGTTTTCTTAGTACATTACCACATAACTTGTCACATTCTCAGGTTCCAATGAAAAAGTGACCCACTAAAGCTGGTAATCACATATCATCAGGGCCGCCATCAGGGGGGGACAGCCGGGCCTACAGTCCCGGGCCCGGCCGTCACTCCACCTCCCAGCAGTGGCCCGGCGCCCTGCACTGGGCGCCGGCCACTGCCGGCAGCCTGCATTAAATCACATAGACGCCATTATTGGTGTCTATGTGCCTTTAAATAGGCCCGACGGCCTCCCGCAGTGACGTCACGACGTCCTGCCGATATGTGGGGGGCCCGGACAATCGTGAAGGCGGCCCTGCATATCATTACAAACATTGTATATAAATGAATGATCTAACAATATATAAGATACCACAGGAACAGTTTCTACTTTGATAGCATGAGCCTGCTTCACTCCCACAGCAGATACTGGAGACACTAACCTCAATCATATCCTGTTTCCTCATGCAGAACATTCCACACAGCAGATGTGATTTCTAATTATTATATTATTTTTCACACATAAAGAGTTTGTGTTTTATGATTACTCCCAAGATCACTGGCTATAATTATTGGATTAGCCGTCTCTATGAACATGGGTTTAAAGTGCTAACACAATACATCTATTT
Source organism: Platyplectrum ornatum (assembly GCA_016617825.1). Taxonomy (NCBI): domain Eukaryota; kingdom Metazoa; phylum Chordata; class Amphibia; order Anura; family Limnodynastidae; genus Platyplectrum; species Platyplectrum ornatum. The sequence goes on from JABWIB010000264.1 coordinate 19,500, forward strand.
GCTTGAAGCAAATAAATAAAACAGAGGTGTGAATTTGCTCCAGGAAAAACAAAACTGCAATGCAAAACACTCAATAGCTAATATTTCTTGCATGCAGGGAAAATATGGTTTGCTTTTGAAAGCACATGAAAGCATTTGCCATCCATGAAGTGCATACAGTTTCGTCAGTGCAAACAAATGCCTCTTACTTGTGCTACAGAAATAATGCTGCAAAGGGGAGGTAGCCTGAAATTACATATCCCACAGGGACATCTTAAGTTTATGAGCTCTGCAGCTCCTGGAAAAGACAAGAATCAGCGCACTTTGTGTGACTCCATTTCTACAGACAGTTGAATAAGTGTGGTCTCGAGCCAGATTGTTTTTCATATTTTTATGCTTGACAATACATAAGGTTAGCTGAAACAGAACAATGGTAAGAAAACAAATAATATTCATTAAATTTTACAGGTGTTTTATATAAAGTATTTTAGGCACTGGAACAATACTTGGCTTGTGTGGAGTCTAGCCTTCTTATCTGGTTAATAAAAATATATACATCTAATGACTGCAACATAGCACCTTACAATACAGTAAAGAAAGATAAATGGATGGCATAGGGGAAGGAAATCTGGTATAGGGGATACAGGAATAAGAGGTCAGGGTAGAAATGTTCTAAGCGCTGAGTTTGGCACTGATTTGTTTTGTCAATTTGAAACCAACTTGACGCATCTCTCTTTGACAGTCATAATAAAATCTACGACGTGGCGAGACATCTCAGTGATTAGTAAAGTCCAGTCCATATAATATTATCGGATTTTACTATCACCATTTGTTTTGTTGTATAAATAGAAAAAGTGGTACTTGAGATATCACTGAAGACTATTATTGTTTATATCAACATATCAGTTTAAGTCAGACACTAATAAATGCATACATTCTGGGCACCTTGTCAAAATCACAGCTCTTATTATGAAAATCTGGAACCACTTACAGTATATTTGTTTATTGTATAAGTATCAAACCATCTGTCCATCCATTCTGTGGCACAGGATCACATGTTTAAACTTGCAATCGGTTAAAATGAAAATGCTGCCCTGTTGCAAAGTACTGTATTTGGGAATATTTTAAGAAGATCAAATCAGACAACAAAAAATGTCATTAAAAAATGTCCTTTTCCAAATGCTGTATACAGTATATATATTAAAGAAGCACCACATATAATTGTACCTACAGATGTATAACCTGATATTAAAGAACTAAAACTACAATATTTAGGTCAATAAATTGATGTTCATGATAAGTAAAATATAATTTTTATATTAAAGATAGTCATATAATAGGAGTGACAATACATATCTTGTATCTAAAAACAATAATGACTCTGTTATCATTATAAAATTATAATGATAATGTGAGTTGTAGACCCACTAATGACAAGTAGAAGACAATCATGTGGATAGAGACAAACTTTAATAATTAGCAATATTTTATATAACCATAAATAATGTACAATAATGTACAAACTGAATATAGTAGTCTACTGCACATGTCAATGTCTGACAAAAACAAAATCTAATACTGGCGATTGACTCCAGATGTGCTGCATTGCAGTATATAGCAAGTCATGTATGAGCAGTGGTTTCTTATAAGCCACTATAGTGCCCCATGTCATTTTATTCATGACTATAGTGCCAGAACTAAAAATAAGATCTTCACATTGTAATCACCTGACCAGGCTGCACAGGTTTTGCAATGTACATGTGCTAGCATATACAGTGACTGTATGCTACAAGGTGCATTATTACTACACATACCCCTGTGGATGGTAAACTCTTCAAAGCATTATATTAAGTGATTTTATTTTACCTTTCAAAAACCAAGACAAAGAGCCAGAAAATGAATTTAATTTATGTATTATTTTGGGAAACATTTAGTAGATTTCAAGGATTAAACATATTGTTTCCTTTTTTTGTAACACTTCCATCTGGCTCCTAGATATTATTGTCTGCCACCACGATTTTACATTAATGTGTGAGTGCCTGATCATTTCTAAATAGTCTCACAATTTGCATTTAACTGTAACTATATTAGAATCTTCAGTATACACATGTGGAATTTGCATAAGCACCTATTTTGTAGAAAATTATTCAGGCCCCTCCTTTCTCCATATGTAAAGCAATATGTTAACAAATAAAATTATATGTAAACAAGGTTTAGCAATAGTTCGGCGAAGGAACAACTGTCCAGCTTGGTGAAGTATACATTGAAGGCTTTTTGTATACTGTTTTACAATTTACAATCATTTCCCACAGAACAGCACTTTTTGAGAAGCACGTGGTTCTGGAATACCAGCATGCTGGGCTTTATAATATGATGAATATTCTAAGACACAGTTATGGTTTCCTTATGAGAACCAGGTTTCTGCAGGTATTTCTCCCACAAAAGGTAGTTCATTGCTCAACTAATGTTTAATTGAGAACCAAAGTTATGTTCGGTGAATTAAACAGCTGTTTAGTATTTATATTCACACCATTGAAGCATCTTTTTCTCATTATAATAATTAATCCAATCATTAAAACAATCATGAACTCTTCTCCACATTCTTTATCTTAATGCTTTGATTGTCTGGTAGAGATGGAAGAGATTTTTCTATTCATTAACTACACTGACAAAAAAATAATGTCTGGAAATATAATATGACAATGGACCAGATTCAGACTTCAATCCCTTGCAGAACAAGCAGGAACCTGATACTGGATTCTCGCTGTACCCGGTCCTCCATGTAAGCACTGGGGAGGCTACTCCAAAACCTGACCCCTATCTTAAGATTTCTGATCTGTGCTTACTTAATATGGTGAAGAACTGAAAGCCTGAAAAGGGTGGTGGTCATTTATTAAAATGCTCCCATCCTGTTGTTAATAAACAATCTATATTACGTACTTATTATGCTGCCCTGTATGCCCAAGATGCGATTGACCCGCTTGCTAAACAATCCTTCTGGCAGCGTTTGTCTCTCCCATATATTTCGGAACTACAGGCAGCTTCTTTGATTGCCCCATTCACATCTGCTGAAGTCCGTGCGGCCATCTCTCACCTTAAACCCATGAAAGCCCCTGGACCGGATGG
>JABWIB010000264.1:35773-64867 GCA_016617825.1 Platyplectrum ornatum
GCAAGTAAAACTCAGTCTCACAAATCTCACAAATATTTGTTTAAACAGTTCACCAGGTCTTCTTTTTTCGAAAACCTGCTACTACCTTTTAAAAGTTGGATTCCAACTTGATATGAATCCTAATGTAGGTACTAAAACAAATAGGTCATTTTCCATAGAGTAATATTGCAAAGAATATATATATATATATATATATATATATATACATTAAAGCTAAAAAATTCCCATAGGAATTATATATACCATATAAAATATTTCAAGATATACATAAATATTACTGGAGATATATTGACGACATCCTGCTGATATGGCTGGAGTCAGAGGAGTGTTTCATGCAGTTTGCTGAGCAGTTAAATAGCAATAACTATGGTTTGGGTTTCACAACCAAGTTTGTGATACTTGTCAGGGATAAGACAAACAATACAGTGCAGTACAAGGCAAGGTATATATAGTTTAAGAATGAATAAACAATTAACAATTCACTAAGCTCAGTATACTTAATCACTGCTAGCTTCGACTACTACTTTTCTGACTTACTAAGATTAACTATAACTTTTTACTCCTTCTGCCTATCCCTATTTAAGATTTTTTTTTCACTAAAATGTTCTGTCTTTTACCTTTTTTTTTCCTCTCAGCCCTCTGCCTGAACTACCAGCTGTCACTCTGTGACCGCTTCACTGCACAAGTCTCTCTCAGCCTCATCACTCTCCCCGTATTACTCTGCCTCTCAGCACAGGTACCCTGCAGGGGTGCTACATTAGCATTCCTTTATATGACATTTATAGTGGTGCAATGCCTGCAACAGACCCTCTATTCTGCCATTATCATCTACATGTATTATTTAGTGAGTCATTTAGCTTAGACCTAGTTCCTTTTTCATTTCTTTTATTTAAAAATGATCATTTTAATTGCTTTCTTATTCTTCTTCCTCTTAGATTTACAAATGTTTGAGTTTATAATGATCTTGAACAATATGATTGGTGGTGTAGTACATGCACAAACGTTGTCGAACTGACTTTTCCTTTCCTCTCTTCGGCATTGTAATTTGTGATTCACTTTCAAGCAGTAAACATCAACATCAAATACATTTTTTAAGATAAAGTGTGTTTAATATTATTGACAATCTCCACTCTAGCTGTCAATATGTACAGCATGAAGAGCCATGTGAATCACAGCAGTGTGATTTTTTTGTTCTGGGTTTTATTACTGATGGTGACATTTAGAAATAAATTTCGTTTTGCTCTTATACAACCTTCCCTTCTAGCAACATTGTTATTTATTTAGCAATAAAACTGTAGCCAGTAGATAAAATTGACCATCATTTACCATAAGTGTGAAAAATAGCCATGTGGGATCTCAGAGGTGTAGTGTAAATGATCGTTTCTTACATACAGAGTAGTCAATGTTTTTTTACCCTGAAGGTGACATTCTAGTCATCAAAAAATACTATGCACCTTGCTGGGACCTGTACAGCTTTCACAGACGATTTATAGCTGTGGTACAAACACAAATATGAAACAAGAGCTTTACAACAGCTGAGAGATTATTTGCCCTCTCTACTCCCGTAGGAGAGAATGGCCATAACATAATTAGTTGTGATCGAACATAATTCTTCAGAAAGTTGTGGTAATATGACATTTTATTTCATCATTTATTGTCCTTCCAAAAAGCAATTTTGCAATGGGCAACAATTATATTAAATATATTATATGATACTGACTTGAGATATATTTTTAGGGTACCAATGCCCATTTGCAAAAACATAGCATGGGACCAGATCCAGGTTCCCGACTTCCACCGGCAGGTGGTTTCTGCGGCAGCGTGCATGTGCGTGCCAGATGTTCTCTTATGGATATCCTAGTGCACGGATCCCCTACTCCAGTGGTTTCCAAACTGTGTGCCTAGGCTCCCTGGCGTGCTGCGGCGTTCTCATTAGGGTGCCGCGGAATGATTTTTCCGGTGTGGTGCCACTTTGCTAGTGTTACGTAGAAGCACAATTTTATGTGTTGCTTAGGAGAGACAGAAGATTTGATGTGAACCTGAAGTATTTCTGTCTTTACCTAAATAGTTATTACACTATTTTGACTCAAAAACTTAAAGAATGGGAAATTATTTTGTCTTAGGGGTGCCTTGAAAAATTATGGAGACCCTAAGGGTGCCTCGACTAAGAAAGTTTGGGAACCACTGCCCTACTCTATTCCCTGCCCATCTAAATTACGCTAGATGGGCAGGAAAGGGTATATTTAAATGGTACTCATTATACTATAATACAATTAGAAAAAAATGTGATGGTAGTGTTGGGGTACAAAGACCTCTTTTGTACCTTCAGTTATCCACCTTCGATTATATGTCAGGATTTACCATATATCAGCATGTTGAGGCCTTGAATGAAGTATTCAAGACATGAGTATGATTGAATCTCAACGGCTGTGTCTGACAGAGAGAGGGGGGAGTGAGAGTGGAGTCCATCCCCCTCTCCTCCACACTTCCGTACGGCATGCGGGAACATGCATCTAGTCCAATGTCATTACTCAATGAGTGATGTTTTATTTGTAGACCAGGTTACTCAACCATAAAATGATTATAGCTGTGAATTGCTAACCTCCCCCCCATAAAAGCCTTTGGGGGAGCTATNCCTTCTATAAATGCTATGCTATTAGTCTATTTATTTTTATAAGCTGAATAACAAAAATTAAAGCATCAAAAAGTATCATTTCCCAATAGAGAAGAAACAAAGCAGAAGAAACGCTGTGCAGTATATTTGTATGTGCACCATAGACTACAGAGTAGACTTTAAAGGCAGCTTTGAGAAAATGGTAATAAGGTCAGGATGTGCCTCCCTTTTTCTGTATTGACTGAAAGAATAGAGCCATTGACAGCCAGGTAATGGTACGAGAACACACAAAGAATATAAATTAGTTTTAACGTCATATTTCAGTTTAGTATGTACAAAAAATGGATCAAAACCATTTACATAAAAGAGGTTTATGGAACAGTTCCTACGCACAGCCCTCGATGAAAGGCATAAGTATATAAGAATTCCATAACAAAGACAGTCTTTTACTTGAAAAAATGAGCTATGAATGTTTTCAACCATTGCTCTCAAGGCCACTTATCACATATACCTGAGAGAAATGTGTTATTTGTTGTAATAAACTAGGTTGACTGAGGTGGAAAGCGACATATCGAGTTCTTTGAATAGATTTGAGTTACTTTACTTACATGTTATATAGACTTGAATAACAAATATAAATTCCAATAAAAATGGCTCCCATTAATGCGTTTACTATCATACTATGCAACAAAGGCCTGGATCCAGACTTACGTACTATTGAACTTATAAGCCATGATGAATTGCAGACAAGGTAAATTTCATTAGCTGCAATAAAGTATTCTCCCTGCATGCAAACACTAACATTCATTTTACCTCCCCTGCAATTCATCATGGTTCTGCCCACTCGCTCATAAGTTCAATAGTACATTAGTTTGGATCTTGGGCCAGATGGTCCTCATAGAATCATAGAGCTAGAGTCTGTGCCGCTAAGCTTGAGGAGTAAGATGTAAAAAGATGACAAAGGTAAGTGAAGGTGGATTGTTCTGATACAGGAAGGTTTGTAGAATGAAGGGGGGGGAGGGGGCTAAGAAGGATATAAGGGAAGTATTGCTGTACACAAAGATAGATAAGACATACAGGGGGAGTGAAATTTGCAGATATATGGGAATAGAATTTAGCTTTTTCAGACAATGGGGGTGTAAATTTATCAGTACCATGTTAAAGTATGGACCTTATTTATAGTAAAGCTACATATGGTCCCATACTAGGGCTTACTATATATATATATATATATATATATATAGCTAGGGACATTATTAAGGGTAAGTTAAGATCACTGAGTTGGTGTGTGTGTGGTCCTGTTACAATGTGCTTTATACTCCGATAGTAATAAGCTGCATCTCAACTTCCTGACATCTGTGTACAATAGATGTGCCCGCCCGTGGTCATGTCATGGTCTCCACAAATTATATCTATGCATTGTACATGGGTCTCCGTCTCTGCCATAGTCAAGGTGGAGCACTAAGCAAAAGACAGTGGTTGGCAGTTATGACCAAACCCTTAAGCTATAATACTCCACACATACAGAATAGATAAATAGTAAATAGTCTGCTCTAGTTATAGCCCTTTGTCTTGGAAAAGATGCCTTTATATGAATTTTAGGCATACAGCTACATTTGCCTGTTCAGGATAAAGGTCTCCATTAAATGCTGAATAAACATACTGTGAAGAAGGACGTCTCAGCTCATGTTATGTGACAGGACTTGCAATAGTGGTGGCATTTCACATAGCAAATTGTAAATCAGAGTAGCGGCACAAAGAATAAGACTTAAAAATAAGCCCTCCATGTGTCCTCTTGGAAATCTAGCGTAAAAATCAAATAAAAACACAATATCTTTCATTTTCATGGCATTGCAGCTCTGACTGTAGACTGGAGTTTTACCTTCTTAAAACAAATAACAAAAGGATCTGTGAAATGAAATTTGTTGCTCTTAGTTTAACTGCCAAGTATGTATCAATCAGTTACGTAAATGTCTCTCTGTGCACAATGGTGACTGGAGGAAGCAAACGTATGCAGTGATTCAAGGTGCTGAATTATCCAGCACTATTTCTGTATAGCGATGCCAGGTGCACTAAAGGCAATAATCTATACAGAACACTATCATCCTGACTTCTTCTGTCTTTTGAAGTTTTTACACACAGCAATGAACACTTCTATTTTCTAGGATCTCTTTTTAATAAATAATGGTATGCATACAATTTAGCACTGTAATGTATCACTGCCTCTAGATGGCAGTCCTATTAGCCATGAATGTGCCTGCAGGAATATGTTTTTAAATGGATATGGGTATGTGTCCATTGCTTGCTGACTAACCAGTTCCCTATCACTAAAGTGGACTCACTCAGCCTAGCTATCTGTATGTTAATCATGCCTAGTGACAATATCCATTTTACAATGATTTTGACAGGCACAATCATGGATATTAGAACCATAAAAAACCTGGGCCTAAATTAACTAAGCTGCAGGATTGGAAAAATGGGGACGTTGCCCATAGCAAGCAATAAGATTCAGGCTTACATTCTCTAGTATGTAAAATAAAACTGAGAGCATGATTGAACATGATTGGTTGTTATGGGCAACATCCACACTTTTCCAATCCTGTAGTTTAGTAAATTTAGGTCCTGGTCCTGTATTTAAATGGTCCTGGTCTGGTCACACACATAACTTTATCTTTCAGGGAATAATTACTACATGTACAGCTTAAGAACGATCAGTCTAGTTTATAAATGCATTTAAAATTTTATTTATTGGAATATTTGCTATAAGTTATACTATAAGAACCGGATTCAGACTTACATACTTACGAACTTACGAGTGTAAAGTTATGAGTGAGCTAACTCTAAATTCTATACAACTCGACCTCTCATACGCCTTTTCTACTTACAAAAAACCCCGGGTTTATGCACATTGGTGGAAAAGGGTCCCAATAAATTAAACCCAGGTAAAGGGTTTTTACCCGGGTCGCTGCAGTGGAAAAGGGTGTGAATTAGCATTCTGGTCTGCATTGCTGGGTACAATTGAAAATTCTGTCTCTTTTTTTTGCAGTTGATTAGACCCAGGTGTTGTGTCTGGCAGTGGAAAAGGCATCTACCCTGGAAAAAACCCAGGTTCACACTGCAGTGGCTTTTTTAACCTGGGGAAAAATGCAGGGTACAAACCCAGGTCTGAACCTGGGTTCTTGGTGGAAAAGAGGTATTAGGTGCTATAATTTACAGATGCCTAATATCACCAAGGTGGTAATGAAATCTCTTCCCACAGGCTATAGGTTGAGAAAATAAAAACAAAAAGAAAAAAAGAAATAAAGTAAACAATACACTTTACAGCACATATGCCTAAATAATTTGTAATCCTGAATGATTGCATTTATGTAACATTTTCTCATCTATTTTCAAAACAACATTTGCACTCATTTTTATTACTTGGATGATAACTCTTCATCCAATCTAATGAGTCATCAATAATCTTGGTCCCATGGCAAGCGCTGCACATTACTTTATGTACATATGTAGAGTCAGCATTTAACTTAAACAGAATACAGGATACAGCAGTTCATAAATATACTGTGTGCAACATTTAGCGAGATCAATGATTCTTCCACTTGTCTTTGTTGGATTCATTCATAACAATTACTGTGTGCCGTTCCTCAGTGACAGATGATTGAGATTAAATAGTCCGATAAATAGTACAAAAACATGACAAATTTGAATCACGGATGACAGTACCATTCTTCTTCATTTGGATAACTAGATTGAGAGCCGTATTTCCCCATGTATAAGACACACCATTTTGCCAAAAATATGGGGGCTAAAACTGGGTGCGTCTTATACACTGGGTGTAATTTATTTTCTGTTTTTTTTTAATGACAGAGCATCAATCTCGACTGCCAAAACAGCCGGGACCCTGCTTACAGTGACAGCTGCGGTGACATGTTGTCACTGTTCACCAATGACAGAGCAGGGATCTCGGCTGCCAAAACAGCCTGGGCCCTGCTCACAGTGACAGCCGCAAGGATGCTAACATGTCCTGGCTGTCTAACAACCAGGACATGTTGTCACTGATCACTAACAACACAGCAGGGATCCTGACTGCCAAAACAGCCAGAACCCTGCTCACAGTGATCCTCCTAACAATGTCTGCCCTGTCTGCCTCGTACACATTGGGAAATACAGTATATTCTATATTAAAAGGCTGAAATGTTTTTATTTTATGTTGGTTTTTTAACACATTTTAGCACATTTGTTTTTGGAAGGTAAATAGCATGCCAATGTTATGATGAAGTAATCACTGCCACTATCATAGGTAGGATAAATCAAAGCTGCCAGAGAAAGTGCTAGTAAGGCATTTGTGTCCCATTGGGGTTTGGTTCTGGCAGAATTGGTGCATAGATTCATTGGCAAGTTATATGTTGCCATTTACTTTCTAAGCAGCTGTTATACTGCCTTTGCCCCGTCAAGATAACTGAAGACTAGATCCATAAAGGTCTAAGACAATGTTCGGTCTGTCTGGTGTATAATTTGTGGCACCAATATTGTAACATCTCTCTAGAGGTTAGATTGGTATAATTGTTGGTAAAATCATACAGGGCATGTGTGGCAAGCTGTGTATCCAAATATCCTATCCAAACAGAGGATCCCTGCCGAATCACAAATTCATCGGAGTGCTTGGGTAACCAAGTTCAAGCATGCCCTAGTTACAGGCATGACCACCAGGGCACTAACAAGGAGACAGGTGTATAATGGAGCCCCCAATGGGGGGACTTCACCGAGTGGTGTGTATGAGATCCCACCAGCAGAGGATTTACCACAAGTGCAGTGTGGGGATTTTTCGCACCAGACGATATGGAGGAAAATAGGAGAAAAAATATAATGAACCAAATAGTTCAGAATAATTTGAGTTTTTTATAAATTTTTTTTATTTTTTGGTGTTTTTTCTGTTTTATTTTATTTTTTATTACATTTGTGTTGGGGACTATTGGAGAGCCCAGGGGCGGAAGCTGGGAGCTGGGGGGTGTGGAAGCGGCTGGGGCTGAGTGGCAGGCGGCACTCGTTTTGGGTTTATTTATTTATTTTTGGGAGGGGGTTTGTTTTGTTGTTTTATTTTTTATTTTATTTTATTTTTATTACATATGTGTTGGAGACTGTGTGGCAGCGACTGAGCGGCAGACGTACATGCCTGCAGCATGCCGTCTGATGCCTAGGGCTCAAACGTGGAGGCAAGGTACAAGGTACTGCTCACAGCAGAGGCACGGCACCCAGAAGACTCCACTGCACCAGAGCTCAACGGGACTCAACGGGGGAATGCAGCAGGGAGAAGAGGCACGGAGGACACTAAAGGAGGAAAGATGGCGCCATACACGGAGCTTTGCGATTTCCTCCACAGGTTAGGCCAGCCCCTGGTCACTGCTATTTTCAAGAATTCAATCCATACGGGGCAGGCACTTTTTACCCCACTTTTTTTGGAGGAAAGTGCATTTTATATATAGCGAAAAATACGGTACTTCAGCTGTGATTTGTGACCTGTTAAAATGCAAGTGACTGGAGTAGGTCATCGAATGTTACCCCATAGACTTAGACATGACTTGTAGTAGGTAAAAAGTTTAGCGGTAAAAAGTATTTTCTTGCGTCTGTGTTCTGGTCTGTATAGGGTGCAGTTGCGTCGAGCACACCCTTAATGTATTTCCTCACACAATAGCCCTCAGCATGCAAGCTCTGAAGGTTTGAGCTGCGCTCAGATCTGACCTATCACTGTGTGCTCTTCATTTCTGAGCATGTGCAGTTGAAAATCACACAGAGAAACATCATGGGCATACGCATATATATGGATTGGCCAAAGTGTGTATACTAATTGCTAGGCTTTATGTACTTGCTGCATTATTTTCCAGTGTCTTACAATTCCAAGATCTAGACAGCAACCACACATTTTGTATAGCATTTTGTTTTGCATTACTTCTAAGAAGTAACTAAGATCTAATAGCAATGAGGGCATTGCACACGTAATTCAAGGTTATAGGAAGAACAGCGCCAAAGCACTGTCTCACTGCCAGCCAATTCAACTTTGGCAGCATAGCATGAAAACCTCCTGGTTGTAAGACGTCTTCTTTGATACACCCAAAATGTTTAACAAACAATGTCAAGGGCTTTGAACTTCAGACCAGACGTTTGTCTAAGACACTGTAATGCATTAGAACTAAAGGTGAATTATGCCTGTAATACCGTTTCAGACAGACTGCAGTAAGGATCAATATTCTTTATAACTTTCGGGTGCTTGTTTGTGTGAAATATATATGATTCAGTCCATTACGTTAGTGACGACTGCATCAATCCAAAACATTACTGAACAAAATAAGCCAGACATATTGTGTGTACTGAGCTGAAATGGATTTGGCTTGTGTAATGAGTAATGGGCTGCATAGATGAGGCTATGAAATCAACTGCTCTATCATGATAGCAAAGGTTTAGTGAATCATTTCTAGTTTATAGAATATTATACTGTTATGGTATGCATGCATATTTCAAGACATGAAATAAATGTTAATAATCAATGCATGCACACATCTTTTATAAACAATAAATCATATGGACCTGATCCAGAGCTTTAAGCGAATGCGGAATAGGCACACGGTGTACGTCCTATCCAGAGGTGTGTGTTTTTGCAGAGACACGCGGGATAAAATGAAGGAAAAGACACAGTAAGACCCAGCAGTCAGAGCAGTATGGGCAGAGGCTGCCGCTGAACAACTATCTTATGTATTTAAATGGGGTTTTTAATGTATGCAATTGCAACATTAAAATCCATTTAAATGCTCTTTATGCAAGGTCAGCAGCATTATTAAGCTGGTAATCTCTCATTAACAAATACCAGAATAAAAGAAAAGTATTTATAACATTATTAACTGCTCCTAATTTCAGAAAATAACATGCCATATGTTCTCATTTTTTAACACTTTATTATTAAGTTTACAACAAAGTAAAGGTATCAAGTATCAAGTCAGAGTAAGCTTGCACAGCTCTACAATTACCAAACGCTAAATAGAGCCATGACTGGTACGGTCATGTACAGCCTGGTACCATGGCAAATAAAATGTGCAAGAACAACAAGGGAGGAGTGTCAGTCACAGGTATAGCTCTACAAACATTCAACAAGTGTAGAAGCAGAATGTGGGGCAGTGGGAAAAGGAAGCAGATAGAGGTAGGGAGAAAAAAAAGTAGACAACAAGACGGAAAAGAAAAAGAGGGGTGGAGGGAATTAAGAAAGAGTCATGATAGGGAGGGGATTAAAGCAGAGCAGCACAACAATATGTAGCATAAATGCACATTTTTTCCCTTTTTTGGAAAAGCAACAATTGCAATTACTAAAACGACCATACACCTAACAGTAAGTATGACCCAAATATAAAATAAGGAGAAATATTTAATTAAAAAAAAGCTAATTTCAATGCAATTATTACCCCCTTTATAAACCTGGGGGGGCTGTTATGGTATCTCTGTTAATGCTTGTATTCTAGCTGTGTGCTTCTGTTATCTGAATGGCGCCAGGCAAAAATGTATCACATAATTATACAATCATTCTCCCATCTTACATGTTAAAAGGTTAATAAACCTGGACAGGATTTGCATTATTAAATTAACTTCTAAATCTGGCTTTATATCAGTGTATCACATTAATTCTTAAACAGCTATCATTTATTTGACCAATTTATATTTCCTCTCGTCTCTATAACATTTAACTCTTCCCCAGTTTTAGTCTGAATCCAACAAGTTTAGACAAGCATTGGTCATTTTTATTCCCCTATCTCCCCGGCAGCTGTTTGAGCACAGGATGTCCAATCCACTAAGCAGAAACTGGTATATGGTCTAAGACCAGGTATCTTTTTCTGCCTTTTTAATTTCATTGGCCTATTTCTTCATAGATGCTGCTGCCAAATGTGTCAAGTATTGCTAACATCTTAAATAGGTTAAAAAACAAATTATAGCAGGTCCATGTGGAAATGTTTGTAGTAGATAAAAAAAATCTAACTATTATTTCAATGTTCTATTACACTAGAGCAGTGGTTCCCAAACTGTGTGCCTAGGCTCCCCGGGGTGCCACAACGCTCTCACTGGGGTGCCACAAAATGTCTTTCCCGACATGGTGGCATGTTGCAAGTGTTTCTTAGAAGCACAATTTTACTTCTTGTATAGGAGCAACACAAGATTTAATGTCACTCTGAAGTATTTCTGTCTTTACCTAAATAGTCATTACACTATTTTACTCAAAAACTTAAAAAATGGGAAATTTTTTTGTGTTAGGGGAGCTTTGAAAAATTATGGAGACCCTAAGGGTGCCTCAAACTCGAAAGTTTGGGAACCACTGCACTAGAGGATAAGTGTCTTAACATTAGTCCATACCTCACAACTATTCGATTTCAGCAGGACAGTCCTAGTTTCAGGGGACTGTCCCACCTGCTGCCTGGGTTGCCCCGATAAGGGTGGAAATGTTTTAGATTTGGGTTTCTTCTCATCTCACGGCACAAAATGAAGAGGGGGTTTGGGAGTGTTAGTAAAGGTTGGGGATGGGACTTGTTTTCCCATATCCTCATCTTTATCTTTATCTTCATCAATGTTCCAACTAATCATCCATTTGAATATATGTATTTACTGGTATACAGCCAATTACTGCATTCCTGTATAAACGGTTCCTCCAACATTTACAAATTGAAAAAGGTACACAACTCAATCTTCCTCGCACAAAGGTCTTCCCCCTTACGCAAAAAGTAAGACACATGAAAAAGCGCATGATCAGCTTTTACCGTCTTCACGCAACATTGAATCGGCTCCATACTTAGAAGCAGGTTTGTACAGTACCATCTCTGAAGAAAGCTGAACGTATAACCAGCAACCCCATACATAACTCCCTATTCTGCATATGCACAGTGCGAAATTACAGCCACTTTATGCACAAATTGTTAAAAATTAATTTCTGGATTCAGCCCATGATGTGTAAGGTGTTTAAAATGCTTGCCTATAAATAGAAACTATGAGTTATATATTCCACTATCATATGATTCACTCCTATGTCTCAGTAACCATTTCAGTGCCTAATATAAAGATAACTATTAATGTAGGAATTTAACAAAAACTATTATAGAGGTTTATACACATAGGACCAGATTCAGACTTTAGGCACCATTGACTTACTCACAACTTAATCAAGAGTGGGCAAAACCATATTGGATTGCAGGGGAGGTAAAATGAATGTCAGTGTTTGCATGCAGGGAGAATACTGTATTTTTGCTTTTTGCACACAGATACTGACGAGCGTTACTGTTACANTGTTATTAGACTTGTGCTAGGAAATATTATCTCTCAAATCTAATAGTGATAGTATCTAATCTAATAGTGCAACTAATTAAATTTACCTCCCCTGCAATTCAACATGGTTTTGTCCACTCTTGAGTAAGTTGTGAGTAAGTCAATAGTGCCTAAAGTCTGACTCTGGTCCATGGATACATACAGGTTCATACACATATACACAATTCAGAAGGTTACGTAGGTTAAAGTTAACCAAAGCACCAATAAAATCCTGAGCGTGTGCACTGAATTGAGAGAGCGAGCGTCTCACTGGCAGTGCTGCCTCCTCTGGGAAGCAGCCAGATTACATTTATAAAAACAGACAGCTCTGCTCTCAGGAAATTCAGCTCTAATGAAGGAACAGCAGGACGTTTCCAGAGCTACTGTAAAATTGAGATCCCAGGCAAAGGAAAGAGAAATCAATAGGAGAGGAAAGTGGGCTAGACAGCTATCAATTTATTTTAACATGGTGTTCAGGATGCTAACCTAAAATAACACAAGTTAGCTTGACTGGTCGGCTGTGAATTAAAAGGAAACTGACCTGAAATATTAGTAAATATAAAGCAGCTCCAGATTCAGGCAATATTGTCATTTTCTGAACACTAGGTGCAAATAATAAATGCATTTTGCCAGTGCAAGTTCGCAGAGGAAACACATTCATTACGGATCTCACTCTCATGAAAGTCATTGCATTAGTGGAATGGGCTGCCTACATCCAGGAGTGGGATGAGGAAATTCAAATTAATAAAATAAAAAAGATTAGTTATAGGTAAAATATGTCCATGCGGAACGTTGCATATATTACATGGCCGCCATTTTACAGATAGCAGCGTATGATCACATAATTGTAATCACAGTGGTCAGCATTTAATTCACAGTCATTAATAAAATCCAGATTACTTATTGCTTTCCAATCACAGGAACATTGAGAGTGAGAGTCTGCGTCAGTATGTTATAATGATGTCATGCTTAGACTATGGACCTTATCCATACTATTGAACTGGCAAGTGTAGAGTTACGAGTGAATTGCATGCTGAATTGCAGGGGAAGTAAATTTTATCAGTTGGCAGTGTTAAAATTGGCAGATGATGTTTCCAGGGCAATTCTAATAACAGTGTAACAGTAACACTGGTCAGTATCTGTGTGCAAAATGCAAAAATAAAGTATTCTCCCTGCATGCAAACACTGGACTTCAACATGGTATTGCCCACTTGCTAATAGGTTCAATAGTGCGTAACTCTGGATCCAGTCCTATTTGTAGCTTAGGTTTTGCTGATTATGATATTGTATTTTGTCTTGTGAAAGCATAAAGTGGACACAAGTTATATATGTAAAAAGGATATGAGACATTATTGTGTATGTCTGATAATTAGATGCATACGAGGATATTCAACCACCATCTTAGGAACAATGGAATTAGGAGAAAGAAAACCTCATCTGCTGACCAGTCCTGGCATCCGAGACATCCTGTGGAGTGTCTACATCATTACCTATGATATGGCTGTATAAATTACCTTCTCTGGGTGTTCAACCCACTGTCTTCTCTATTGAAGTGTGCAAGTCAGTATTGATCTATGTTGTGCTGGTAACTGCTACACTTCTGCTTAGTATTGCACACATCGTTTGTTCTGTTGTCAAGGTGGTAACTCAGGTATATAACATAACAAGAGTGCAAACAGTCAAAACTTTTGATTTATAGAAACACAATACTAAGCAGTTATTAGATATTTAATATCAGCATTAGTTCATAGAAGACACATACATCCATAGACAATGGAATCATGTTGGGCTATAATGGTGCTAACCATGCAACTGCACCCCTGTCATTTTATGTCCACTAAGGAAGACATGAGAGGAGGCATTGTAGCATAGCCCTATGACAGGGCTCCCTAAATCAGTATTAACATTTGGTAAAGGGAAATGGTAGGTTAGTCAGGTGATTCCAATTAATTACACCAAAAGCAATTTAGTATTGACTTACAGGACAGTGAGGAAAAACAACTTTTCTTCGCTGCTCAGTTCATGAAGATGGAATTGGAAACTGGCCATTCACATACTGTGGATTGATTTATTTTTTCTCATTTTTGCTACATTTCCTATTAAAACAAGTAGTATTGGCAAGAAATACATTATTCATATTATTTATATTATATCATAAAATACATCTTGGTGCACCCAATTTTACAATGACATAGATGGATCTAGATTCTTGTAATATCTACTGCATGGGGAAATTAGTAGAGACCCCAGCAGCAAGATCTAATCAGTCAATAGGTCGATAATACTGAAGCCTAGAAGGGAAGGGGGTGGTTCTGATGCCACACCAAGCTCAACCCAGCTCTATCTAGCATAGCTGTGGCAGGTGCACAATTTAAATCCCCAAGTGATGTTTTTAAGTTTTCGCCATTTACTCACTGAGAGCTTGCTAGTGAAGAACAGCACTATTCTGCTAGTGAACATTAGCGTCACAGAAGGAGCTTAGCAGACTATGCACTGGAAAGTTCTAAGTGGGCAAAACCATGTTGAATTACAGGGGAGGTAAATTTAATTAGTTGCAAACAGTATTAACAGTATTAGATTTAAGAGATGATGTTTCCTAGCCCAAGTCTCATAACAGTGTAACAGTAACACTGGTCAGTATCTGTGTGAAACATGCAAAAATAAAGTATTCTCCCTGCATGCACACACTGACATTCATTTTACCTCCCCTGCAATTCACCATGGATTTGCCCGTTCGTAACTTTACGCTCATAAGTTCAAAAGTACATAAGTCTGTATAATATTGTCTGGTGATATTGACACTTGTATTTGCACCCATTCATCTTATTTATGCCAATGTTACATATTGGCGGGTAGGTTGCATCTCTGTTTTGTATCTGTATTTTGTATTGTCTGTCACACTTGAAATAAATGGAATTTAAAACATTCCCTTATTTAAGTTGTAAAAAGCCAACAACTTGTAATAAGGGAAATCGAACAACATAAATAAATTATTTAAGAGCTTGTCTCCTAAGAACTTGACTCTACTTTGCCAGCTGTAAATTACATGAATAAGGTTAACAAGGGTGCACTGGAGGAAGACGAGTTTCAAATACATAAGTAAGACTATGTTTATAATGTTTGAAAAGGCTGGAGTTAACAACCCTTGGTGTTTTTATTATTATTATTATTATTATTATTAATAATCTTATTACTATTATTAGGTATTGCACCAAAAACACATAGTAAAAACACTGCCCTAGGTATAGTGCCAGGAAGATTGGAATATTTAAATAGTTTTACGTATCTTTAGTGTATATACTTTATATATAGCATACAGTGATTATGCATATTGTGTTTTTCTGACTGCATAGTCACTAAAAAGTAAATGTATTCTCCAAAATGGATTCTTTAGCCATTAACCTCTTGAAAAATCAAATCAATTAGAATAAGTGCCATTAAATTAAAGAGGAAAGGCTTAAAATGGGATTTATCTCAGTTCCAACCATTATATACTGAGAAAGTTCTTTCCTAGCCACTAGCAAATGATAAAAAAAAATGGATTTATGTATAGTGACATTTAGTGTTACAATACACGTGGGCTGCGGGACAATCTCACCGCTTTCACAGAACTCGGCTAGAAAGCTGGAATAGTGCGGTAATTATGTGAACAAGCGCAGTGTGGGCAGAACACAGCCGCAGAATAGAACCTGGATTTGGTCATAGAAATTCTATTCATATGACTTAAAGTGACTTTCCTTTAGCTCTGGCAATAAAATGTGCAGTGAGTAAGACACACTGACCTATTTTCCAAGTAATGGAATTTTTACTGTGTAATGAGAGCACCCCATATTTACCAGAGCAGAGCCTGTATTTCCATTATAGCATTAATTTAGAAATTATGGATCACATATAAAAGGAAAATATTTACTGACTATAATTTATTTAGGAGCTTCAAAGACATAAGGTGCTTTAAATGCAGCATCAGCTGTATACACAGATCCATAAGAGAGTATGGGAGAGTCCTTATATCGATTGCACAGTACTCTGAGAACTCCCTGTACTTATCATACATTGTCATTCTACCATTTTATGCTGCACCTTGTCCTGCTGTTGGAACCCATTGTAAGAAAAATGACATGGAATGGTGGAGCATATAGGCTGCATTGCAGTATGCATGCATGTGCCCGATGTAAGTGGAAGTCTAGTTCTGGTTTTATTATATATATAACAGCAGTATAGGGGATTAAATAAAATGCTAAAATGGTATGTGATATGTAAAGCATTGAAGCAGGGAAGCATTCATGAATAGTTATTACTTACAAATAATCAGTTTGAAACATCACAGACCACTTTTACTATTTAATTTAATTACTGACAATAATATTCTGCTCTTTGAATAGAAAGAGAATAGAATAGAAATATGTATTAAAATAATATAAAAGCATTATAGAGTTACCTTATTCTGTGAAGGATTATTATTATTATTATCATCATCATTAAATGTTTATATTTATTTAATAATATAATAAACTCTTAAACATAGGAGGTAGGGCTTCCGTTGGACCTTTACAACTCCATTTAAGTCATGTTCAAAATAATACGTAAGGAGTTGCTATGTCACGTAATTGCATATTCTTGTGGTTGCTATGACAATTTATCATGTATGGTAAAACTGACAGGTTTCTTATAGCTATAATGCCACAGCACAAGGCAATCTCAGTTCCCGGAAAAGCCATTCCAAGCATATATTCAATTACAGCAATGACAGAGGCATACATTCTGCAAATGCAGTGATGATGTTCTTATATATATATATATGGCACATTTACTTTCTTTAGAATACCATCATTTAATAAAGTCCTTTATGAAGAAGTTGTCCCATTTTTGACATCTGTCATCCTAGTATTAGCGCTATTAGAGAAGAGCAAACTAAAGGGGCTGATTTAGAGTTAGGACCAACACTAATAAAAGGAGCATACCTGAATTTCAAGTAAATTCATGTTACATTGAGGAAGGAAAGGCACGTTTAAAATGTGCAGACACAGACACAGTTAACTCATATGTACAAAAATAAAAATCTAAGAGGTTTAGTTACACAGAAGTATTTTGTACAATTACCATACCGTCCCCTGAAACCTTTCAGATTCACGTGATGCTTACCACCCAGCCATCAGAAACCCTAAAATATATAAAAAATGCCAGAGCCAAATGTGCAATGAGACGTATGTATAATCATAAAAGTGTTAACATAGTCTGTATAATGTAGTGTATGTAGTGTGTGTGTTTAAACATGATCTATTCTTTAACTAGACTGTTTCACTTTTTTTAGGCCTGTAAGGCTTATTGTGGCACATTCAGGTATATATTGCCATCCCAGCCAACACTTTATATCATCCATAAAACCAGTTCAGTGCCCGGGTCTGAAAGGCCACAGTGATTTTGATTTGCAAACAGACAATGTTTCATAAATCACAACAACATGTGACCTGTTCAGTGTGTAATACACAGGAATACACATACTACATTGACAGGCCCTAATGTTACACTCACGCATGCCAAGCTTGGTTACTCTCCAGAGAGGCCTACCACCATTGACCCAGCTGGGTGTTCAGTCTGGTAGCCTTATGTCACACTGACACAGGGAGCCTGGTTATAAAATGGAGACTTGAGATGGAGTTGGTGGATGGAGCCTCTCCTTTCCACAACACCAGGAACACCAAATCCACACAGTGTCTGACTTAAAATGTGGAACCTATGTATGGTCCTTACACTGCGTCTTCTAGACATAAGCAACCTGAAGGACTCCAAGTGCTATAAATCCACAAGGCCATCATGCTTAGTTAGGCGCCAGCTTTGCGTATTTGCCCAATGGAGCATAGTAGTATGTGTTATTGCATGTTATTTTTCATTTATTTACTATATCCCCACCCGTATAGTGAATGTATGCTTTTCAAAATTCAAATATATTATCAACATAGAAGTTCAATTGTGTTTATTATGTTTTTACAAGCATTTTACGCTTGCAAAATGAATCCGAAGCTTTGCTGTAGTTATACCATGGCAGATTATTTGTATGCAGCAGAACACATGCTACCAATCACTGGCATCATTCCCCAGTGTATATTTTAAATTGTATTAGATAACATCCTATTTGGTTTTATGTGTATAGCACATTTATTTTTTTCTAAGTAGATCTGTGCAGTTAATATAAAACTAGTCTCATTGAATGGGATGGACCTTTCATTTCTGTACATTATACAGCAAATCAATACAGATTACCATCACAAAACAATATCCCTTATGTGAATGAACCAAAGCCATTAATAAACAAAAACTCCATGCATGCTCTCCCACTGACATAATGTGGTCCTAATGTGACAGTGTATCCACTTATTCACTCTCTGTGTCCTCAATATCAATATTCATTATTATAATGGATGTGTTCCTATCTCAGACAGAAACTGTCCATTGTACCAATTTGGGGAATTTAATCTATCACTAATATTATTTTGTTGCAATGACATACATGTAGTAAATCCATACATTGTGGATTTAGCACTAATATGTGCTACAAGTAATAGCTAATATAAGTGTTAAAATGCAGCATGTTTTCTGAATATATATATATATATATATATATATATATATATATAAATAAGAATGACACTGCAATATTATATTTAGTCCAGCAATATATTTGGGTGCATGTAAGCCATTTATTTGTTTGTAGAGGAGACACTCCAAGATTTGTAAAAGTAATAGTCAGGACCTCTCGGAATTAGTGAAATTTCAGTTTATAGTTCAAACTGTCATCAGAGATCCCTGAAGTTGGAGGAAACATGGGGAGATATCGGGAGAGCATGCAACCTCCACAGAGAAGGTTCTGTCTGGGAAATTTAGCTTACAACCTTAGTGCTGTGAGGCAGTAGTGCTACCACCGAGCCATCTGTTTCCTTTAGGACCTAGAACAAACTCTGCTACATGTAAAAGGAAACTACTATTAGGCCCAGAATGCATCTTTATCAGAGCATTAATACAGATCAAACATCTTAGTATGTTAGGACCTTTTACACATGACTCTAATCAGATTATTCATCAAGGGGTATATTTACTAAGCAGGGAATTTGCTATGGGCAACTTCCCCAGCAAATTCCCTGCTTAGTAAATATACCCCCAAGTGTGTAAAGATTTTCAGTCATTCCATTATTTTCTGTATTATTAGACAGGTAGTGGAAGTAGGAAAACTAAATGGCTGGGAAAAAGTGCCAATGTTAGGAAGTGTCTATAACACTGAATTATTTACATACTGTCACTTATTCTATGTATTTCATCCCATTTGACGCCTTCCCCATATAGATCACTGACACGTTTACACAATTGTAAAGCTGCCAGATGCTGCGCCTCAGCGACAGCTATGACCCTAGCGCAGACAAGCAGAGGATGATGCAGCAGGGTGGGTGCACAATACATGGGGGGGTATAGGTGACACATCTGTCAAGGGAGGGGGCTTATATGTGCATGTTCTTTACATTAGTAGTAAGAACATTAAATTAGCATTGCAGTATGTCTAATGCCATTCTCAGCTACCCTTTAAAAATACCGAATGATGAGTAATGGCCATTTGCTGTGCTATTATCCTATTATCTTAATATCATATTACTTCCCATGCCCTTACAGCATGTTTCTTAACATCTTTACATATCCTCCCAAGGTTTTGTACTAAGAGCATATTACATTTACATAGTGATCCTGGGACCTATTTAGATGCCCAATAAGATGTGTCATTGCATAAAAGCATGCTCCATCCATTTATCACTCTAGATTTCAGTATGCACATTGGTGGGTGGCCTTCATGTTGCATACGACATGAACCGACCAATCTTTAGAGACAGGTGCCTTTACATGTACGTGTACACATGGTTTATATAATACTTGAAACCTCTTGTACGGAGAACATATAGAATACGAAAGTTGTACTTGAATGTATTGCTACCACTTAAAGGTAAAGAAAGGATTGTGTAACAAAGCAGGAGCTGCCTAACCCTAACATTCCCCTTCTCGCTGCCTAACCCTAACCTTCCCCTGCAGCTCAGGCAGCTGTCAGAGAGCATTATGAATGATGACGGTATGCCTTTCAGCATATTTCTACATATAAATGGTTGTAGTATTGCTTTCCTGATACTATTACATTCATATAAATAATATATATATATATATATATATATATATATATATATATATATATAAAATTTCAAGTAAGCGACTTTTACAACTGCACTTGAATATGCATACTGTAAGCCAAAACCAAAGATATGGAGGAAGGAGTTACACTGTTACACTTTTAACTCCCTTTCACTGAAGTTGAATATAATTTAATTGCTTAATATAGGTATCAAATAACAGCACTTAACCTAAGTGGCATTACTTATTATCCTCATAGCATGATTTCATATTCATTTCCAATTTATCAGTGATCAGCAGAGATAACGGTCATAGTCTATTACCACCATATATTGTTTGTGGCACTATAATTTATTTTTGTGTCCCTCTCTCTGTGGACTTGGATGTTGCTCTATATTCTGAGAGAGGACACAGAATGGATGCCTGGCAGGCCACGATAGCACATAAAATTCTACCACCAAGTATGCAAATTATCACTAATGAGGCATTGCATATTCATTTATGCTTTACATTCATCTCATTACATGATATTCAGATTAGCTTTATTGTCTGTTAAATATTCAGATGCTATGTAATTAACTCTGATCTTGTGCGATAAGTGCACTGAAGCCTTTTCTCAGAAAAGGAATACCTGCAGCAAGGCGGCTTATCTACCACATGAATAATAATCTTTGCCAAATTTTCCATTGTGTTGATAAAATGTGCAGGTGAAGGGGTGAGGGCATGCTCAGCTACATATAATGAATATATAATCTACCACATCCTATTCTCTGTCACCTGTAACACCCGTCTGACCATGGGGATGATCCAGAGCTGTGCTTGCACATACTGTATTTTTTAAGTGCTCTGCACTAATGTCACGGGGTGCTTCAATATGTAGCTAAATAGCCTCTGGGGAAGAAGAAAAGAAGCAGAATCTCTAGCGCCATCTATTGGTATAGGCGTTCCTCTAGTCACATCCGACTCACAAAGGAGCCTTTGAAACATGACTGGGAATAAATGCCAAGCCAGTAACCAACACTTCCTTAAGGAAGAGTTGCCCATCTACACCCCGAAACAGCTGTCTGTAGATGGGCAACTCTTCCTTAAGGAAGTGTTGGTTACTGGCTTGGCATTTATTCCCAGTCTTGTTTCAAAGGCTCCTTTGTGAGTCGGATTTGACTAGAGGAACGCCTATTCCAATAGATGGCGCTAGAGATTCTGCTTCTTTTCTTCTTCCCCAGAGGCTATTTATTTATTTAAATTTTAGTGGAGCATGATGACCTGTAGGTCTCCACACACCTTCAATATGTAGCTGAGCAGTGTAGTAATGCTGAAAGCAAAGTATCAGTTTGGATTTCCTGCACTACCTTCTATATTTCTTTTACCAGATCAGGGCTGGTGTAAGTGTAAGATGGAGATTTTCTATAATGAAATGCCCCTATTCTTAGTTATAACACAATCCTTTACATCTTACAAATATCAAACTGTTACATTTAAGAATAATAAATGAATCGAATCACTACAATCAGCAAATAATGCACTATACTGACTATCTTTCATTTTAGTCTGACAATACCAGACATTTTTTAAAATAGAAATATACATTTTTTTGGTGTTTATTTATTTTTAATAAATACATTAAACGAATGAATGGAATGAATTAATAAAACCTGGTAATATTAAACAGCAGATCTGTACATTGGACCCAAGATACACAAACATGAAGTGGCACAGGCATACATAAATGGTGCCACCTAGGCTTTTAATATACACATCAAGGACCTGATTCAAAGTGGCAACTCCGCCAGCCAGACTGGCATGCCCCTCTCCCTGTGCTCAATTCAGAGCTGCCTTGTTGCTGCAGTGGCCAGAAACTCTGAATCAGGTCCCAAGTAACAAGGGATCAATACCATATGTGATTATATGATTGATTGTATCCAATTCCTTACCTATTCATGGAAATTTCTCTTCACATGTTTATTGTTATGCTATGAATTAGAATCGTGGTTGGTTGAATTGATGAAACATCAATTTATGTACAGATAATACTACTTTTAATTTAATTATTTCATTATTACATGGTTTTATTTTAATAGTAATGTTATCAACATTTTGGTATTCTACTAAGACAATGACATAAATAATGACTTTTCTATATGGTATTGCATGACCCAACAGTATCCTGTGACTTGATACTTATTGTAATGTTGCAGTGCAGTTTTATGTATTGTGATGAGATGATGTTTCCAACTGGATAGCATGACAATGTAGCAACTATAATAAGTCAATGGAACTTGAGGATTTATATAGAAAAGGCTCCGGTATAGTGCTTGAAAGATAAGTCCCCAAAACAGTAATAAACAGTATAAATATAAAAATATAAAATAAAAAAAAAAGGTTTCAAGAAAAAGTATCTAGAACATAGGGTCTCTATGGTTAATTTACAAATATTGTTTTTATCGCTGCTCAGAGATGACCAATCTCCATATATATGATATAGGAAAAACAAAAGAGAAATACTAAGCTCATCTAGAACAATATAAAATATAGTGTAATAACATTTATTTCTTTCTCTCAAGAGGATATATATTTCAATTCATCATCCTTTATTCTTTTATCAATTGTTTATATGTTATTTTATTATTATATGTGATCTATATGGATGATGAATTGAGATTTATATCCTCTTGAGAGGAAGAAATAAATGAGGATATATATCTCAATTCATCATCCATATAGATCGATACTTACGCAGGAGGACTTACCGCTACTGAATTTCTCGGATAGTTCTACTTCCTTTATATATATATCTCAATTCATCATCCATATAGATCGATACATACGTCGGAGGACTTACCGCTACTGAATTTCTAGGATAGTTCTACTTCCTTTATTCTTTTATCAATTGTTTATATGTTATTTTATTATTATATGTGATCTATATGGATGATGAATTGAGATTTATATCCTCTTGAGAGGAAGAAATAACTGTTATTACACTATATTTTATACTGTTCTATCTGTGCTTAGTATTTCTAATCATTGTTATGTGTGCACTTACAAAAAGGCTTACTGTGGTAAGGCGTACA
Source organism: Platyplectrum ornatum (assembly GCA_016617825.1). Taxonomy (NCBI): domain Eukaryota; kingdom Metazoa; phylum Chordata; class Amphibia; order Anura; family Limnodynastidae; genus Platyplectrum; species Platyplectrum ornatum. The sequence goes on from JABWIB010000264.1 coordinate 58,952, forward strand.
TCTTAGCACCCATGATTCCAACATGACATTGTCCCCTACACCCCTCTGACACCACAGCAAGTGTGAAGATAGAGATTATTTTTTAGATGTGTATTGAAGGGCTATTTTGTAAACATATTCATAAAATGAGCTGTGATTTACATTCAGTTCATGTTTAGAAATTGATGAACTGTCATAATATTTTTTATATAAAAACACTAAGTGGAATGACATATCGCTGCTGTCAGAGAAATTAATGGCAGCAGAGTATTCTACTTTCCTCTATGTCCTGAAGGCCATTTTAGCATGCCAGTGTGAAAGTCATTCTTTTAGTTTGACTGTTGTTTACAAGCTGCAGGTATTTTGTTGAAGATATTGCAGCTGTCCAGAGTTAAGGGTAAAACAGGCTCAACTCAACCCTAATTTGCAGATGAAATATAAAGCTATGCCATGTGCAAAAACCACAATATTTTCTCTGAATGGGAACATGGTTTTACTTGGGTTTAATTTGCACTCTGGATCAGCCCCATCCCAGTGGAATCATATGAATGAATTTCAATATGCACACAAACAGCAGTGCTGTCAACATAGTAAAAGACTGCACCTTTTTGCAGCTGATCCAAAGTTCGGGAGTAAGGGTAAAACAGGTGCAAGTGTAGACCTGGGCAAAACCAAACCTTGAACTGCAGGGGAGACAAGTATACATTGTGAAAATAGAATTAGAGTTGAGAGGTGAAGTTTCCTAGCTCAACTCTTATTTTCAAATTAAACATTCAGCTATGTAGAGTAAAGCAAAGCATTTTTTCTGCATGCAATAACATGAAAATTCACATTCACCCCTTACATTACAACATGGTTTTGCTCAGGACTACACTTGTACTTAAAAGGTGTAAGTGCCAAGCTGTGGAAAGGGCAATAAAGAGCTGGCTTACCTACCTACCCCCTGATGCTGACCCTCTACGCCAAATTTCTTAGTGTTATGAAAGCGTTACACAGGAAATTCATTATAAAACTCTCAATCGTACCTACATTTCCCAAGCCCAACGCAAACATATGACCACTGGGTCCCGGGCGACCTTTATTCACAATTTTTTGGGACTGTGGCAAAATAAAAAAGCTTTGGAATGAAAGACCCTTTTACTTCATATCAGAGAACATAAGAAGGAAATATACTGTAATACATGTTGTACTTTTCCAGAAGGCATTTAACTGAAGGGCAGGTAGGGCTCTACTTTAACCCCGAATACCTCATCCTTTAGACGTATAAAATGTGACTGTGTCATCCATTTGTACAGACTACTCAGACAGGGAAATGATTAGATGAAGATGTATTGATTTAACAGTAATTTGTGTGTGAACCTGTCACAATGAGGTAATGATACGGATGCTACCTAGCGCTTGTTTCTAAAAATGTAAGTTATAAATTTGAATCCAATCCAACTTGAGATTTTTTATTTCCTCCCAAAAAACAAGTCCTGTATATACTCAAGTATATACTCGGCTTATATTCGGGTCGCTTATATTCGAGTATATATGGTAAATACATAAATAAAATCATTTTGTGGCTTTGTTCACGACTTCTTTATGATGGGACTGGGTCTATATATGCAATTGTTTGGGTTGAATTTTACCTTTTATACAAAAAAATAAATACATGGAAATGTTGATTGAAAGGTAGTGGGACATTGCCCCCGGAATCCAGGGAGAGCAGACAATTCCAGACTGGAGTTTGAGGCATTGATTTAATGAAAATGATTGTGTCAAGCTCCAAGTGTTACAAAGGAGAGTTCCCTCGCTCAACTCTAATTTACACATTAAAGATTGAAGTATGCAATTTGCAAGTTATTTGTGCAAAGGCAAAGTGATTACTCTGCATGCAATCAAATGTCATTTTCTATACAACCTTTGCATTACAACATGGATTTGCTCAGCTCTACACTCCACCCATTCACCCTTCATGTCCATAGCTCTCTGCAACAGCTGGTGTGAGAAGTTATAAGTCAGACCATAGTGCATAAGGTAAAGGTGAATAGACAGAGTAAACTGCAGTATTATTATTATTATTAACGCTTATTTATTAGGCGCTACAAAGTGTCCGCAGCGCCGTACAATGGGGAATACAGACAGACAGACAGAATGGGTGGGGGAAGAGGAGCCCTGNNCNCAAGCTTACATTCTAAGGGAGATTAGGGATTTGATACATAGGGGCAATTACACATACACTAGGGACAATTTTTTTTTTTTTTAGTCAGCTGCCAATTAACCTGCCGGTCTGTTTTTGAAATGTGGGAGGAAACCGGAGTACCCGGAGGAAACCCACGCAGTCACGGGGAGAACATACAAACTCCACACAGATAAGGTTCTGTCCGGGAATCGAACTTACAACCTCAGAGCTGTGAAGCAGGAAAGCCATCCGTGCTGCCCCGTACATTTCACCTTCATAACTACTCCTGAACACACAAAGTAACCTGCAACACATCTCACCCTCATGAGTACTGCTGAATAGACAAAGTAACCTGCAGTGCATCTCACCCTCATGAGTATTGCTGATAAGATAGAGTAACCTGCAGCACATCTCACCCTCATAATTGGTCCCAACAATATTTTAGCCCAAGATTAGTTGTGCGCGATGACACAGGCAAAAAGCAAAAATACTGTGGGGGTGATACACCACTAGCACAATAATCGAAAACAACCAATATTAGTGTTGAATCCATAGTTTTGGGGTTGCTGAGATGAATAGTGACACTCCCAATGCTGTTTACGGTCAGTCTCCATCAGCATAGGGGAAGGGGGGTGAAAAATGAATATCCCAAATGACCAACATTAGTGTCAAATCGCTAATCTGATTGGTGACATTACAGGGGGAACAGACTGTGGTGTCACATTATTATACTACAGGGGAGCAGACTGTGGTATCACATTAATATGCTACAGGGGGAGCAGACGGTGGTGTCACAATATTATACTACAGGGAGAGCAGACTGAGGTATCACATTAATATAATACAGGGGGAGAAGAATGTGGTGTCACATTATTATACTACAGGGAGAGCAGATTGTGATTTCACAATATTATACTACAGGGGGATATGTCCCAATGACATTTAAGCCCAAGATTAGTTAGGGACCTTACTGAAGTTTCCGCTGGTGCACAATGGACAGAACTTTGACACAGGGAACCTGTTATGGGCCTTCCATTGGATGAATTTGGATGACATCACATCCCAAGTTAGACAGGACTGTTCAGATTTGTGGCCCTTAAAAGGGCAGGACATAGAGATAAGATTGTCTGGTTTGAATATATCAACTGTAGGTAGAGTTTGGAAAAGATGGAACCTTATTTTCATATCAAACCCCTGCAACACTAGTTATCTAAAAACATAGGTGTGAACAGCACAGTACACCATAAGAACCAGTCACATCTCAGTTCAATGGTTAAATTGGAAATGTATAAGTGTTCTTATGGACATTTAGAAAAGTTGGTAGGGAACCATAAAAAATAACAGAAATGAATGAAGATATAGTGTTTCAATTATACCAGTGGGAGAGGTGACAGTATGGCGTACCCCTGTATACACCCCCACTACCAGCCCTGCCTCAGTTAGTATATAACCAAATATAATCAATATGTTAGCCAACAAGAAATATAAAAATGAAGTCAATACATATCTGAAATATATTAAAATATATGAAAACAATATGCCTTACATATATGACTTGAATACAGGTAAAGATATATTAAAACGGAAATGTAAGGGCACAGAGACATCTTAGTAGGGCTCGCTGTAGATAATCTTTTGAGATATATATATTGTGTATAGCAATTGTTTGACATGAAGGCCAAGTCTGTGAGTCTGCAATGGCTTCACAATAGAGACTCAGTGCCATGTTACAGCGACTCAGTAACACTTTCTGTTCTCGACAGGAGAGCGTTTTCTGTATAAATGACATATGTTCACCCCACAGCTGATACAATTCCACAGCCAATAGCCATTATGCAGCAAGGACAGCATGAAGTATTGCATCCTAATCCTCCCATACACAGGAACATTTAAATGCATTTCACTGTTTTCCTACATAATGCATTACATTATTTGTATTCATGATTTTGTTCCCCATATAAGTAATATCTATTTTAAATAACTTTGTACTTACTAATTAAAATTAACATGGTTTTCCCATAATTAGGTGCAGCAACCTTGAAACCTAGGGGCACTCCAGTTCCCTATAGCTATGTATCCTATATGCCATTCATTAACACATAGAACATTTCCCGATTCAATTTCTGAAGTTAAAAAATGATGAAAATGTTGATTACAATACATTAACTATTTTATATGAAGCAAACTTGAGACAGGACTTCACGTTGTAGTTAAAATATTCAGAAATATGATTCATTATTAATGTTTTTCTTAAATCATATTCTGATTTTACTGGGATTTTTACAATGATGTCTGTTTTTTTAACCTTTTGCCATAATGACTACACTATGTAATTGGATTACTTAACAATTAGTTCTATATGATTTATGGTTTTTACACCTTTTCCAATCTCTTACCATACATATTGCGGTTTGTTACATTTATTTTATATCGAAAATGATTTGCATTAAGTATCTTTTTCACAGAATGAAATAAACAATAGCGTTATCCAGGAAGCTTTGCCAAAGGTGGCCACACATTGGTCTATCCTCCAACAAATAAGTAGGGTAAACCATTGAGCAATAATGTGTTAGCAAGACATGTGACTAGTGATGATCTGAGTCTGAAGAGAAATGGCTCTATATATGATATCGGATGCTTTCAGGATCATGAATGGAAACTGGATTTCCTTGATATTTTGTAATATACCGTAGTTCAATATGTGACTAATTTAGCACTGAACACACAGATTGGTCTATTTATTAAATAAAATTGATGTAACGGTGTCATACAATTATGTGTCATACTAGGTTCATCATAATCCAACTTATTCATTTCAATAACCTGGACTGTAATCCATCAATAAAAGAGACATGGGTTTTTTCCTATATTGGAATTTTTACAACACTGGACTGATCCAATACATTTGTCATATGTGTAAAATAATCATGTTATAAATCTTGTTACTGGGAGCCTCTTACCATTAGCAATTAACATATCAGATATTAGTCAATTATAACCAATGCCATAACATACATAGCTAAATTTATGGGCATACTACCTATAGGCTTATTTATATATATATATATATATATATATATATATATATAAAATTTACATTACAGCAGCATAGATTTAATATCCAATAAAGATCAATATGTGTGACTTCAGAATCACCACTGACTTACAAGCATCAGCAGCGATTGGGAAGTATATATATATATATATATATATATATATATATATATATATATATTGGGAAATTCATGTTAAGTACCTGATGTGTCTTCTTATAGTTTGCTTAATGTTCAAGTAACTGTATCCCAGTGTTGGTAAAAGAGTTCTAAGAACACAACACAATATACAGACTCATCACAAGCGTTTTGATTTTCCAGTTTAGTCTAATATCTTATGAATATATGAATTCTCTATATTCTAATGAAATCCATTGCCTTTACTTGTAATGAGGGTTATGTTGTTACTGGGAAATACATGAATAATTATACAATCTATGGCATTGGACATAAGTTGAATGATATGTTGAACCCATCAGGTATATTTATCAATGACTGGTGAAAACGGTCATTATCACCTCAAAATGAAGTGTTTCATATTTATCAAGCATNTATCACCATGGAGAGCTGCTGCTTTCATGGNGATACATGTGAAGTTCACCTGNNNATCGCTGCCCCACTCTCCTGGATGTGGGGCAGCACTTCAACGTATTTATTAAGCTGGGAAGTGGAGTTTAGCACTCCGCTCCGAGCGTTCAGATAACGCCAGCTCAGGCCAGC
>JABWIB010000264.1:82955-93724 GCA_016617825.1 Platyplectrum ornatum
TATCAACCAAAATTTACCACTAACATAAAGTACAATATGTCACGAAAAAACAATCTCAGAATCAGTTGGATACGTTAAAGCATTAAAAAGTTATTACCACATAAAGTGTAACATGTCAAATGTGTAAAATAGGGCTGTGTCATGAAGGACCAAATAGGCTGTGTCTTAAAGGGGTTAAAAAAATATTTTATAAATAATTTGAATATATTTTTTAAAAATGTTAATTTTTTTCTAACTTAATGAAGCTTCTGCGCTTCTAAGCATAGCTTACACCATGTCAGTACTAAGCCCTGCTAATTGTGGAATGCCACTTTTCTCATTTACATTTCGCTTAGTCGCAATGATGAGGAGACGGATCCGTGCGATTCTAAGCGAATCAGCGCATGCGCGTGTGCCTGGCTGGCGGCTCGCAGCTTAGAATCAGGTCCAATATGTATAATTCAAAATGGAAATACTGAACAAACAACAAAACCGATACAAAGAATATTGAATAATCAAGGTCATCACAATAACAGGCAATAGAACCTTATAAAGTCAGCTGAAAAGATTCTTACGGTAATTAATCAGTCAGTCAAGTTCTCGCAGTACTGGGTTCCTGGAAAGTTAAATGCTATGAAAGGAACTAGTTGTAAATGTCGATGTCAGCGGAGGTGTAGTAGAATGCCTTTGTTTGCAAAGGTTTCCATCTCAGTGTTTTTCAGGATCTTATTTATGGAATATGAAATATTTCAATTCTTGTCAGTAATACTGAAATAGGAAGCAAGATTGTATGCAGACATAGTGGTTAGTGACTCTGGGGCGCTGGAACAAAAAGGTATAAAAGATTGTTTGTAGCTTTATCAAAGAAAAAGTGTGGGACTATATTTAACTGCATCCGTAAAATTACCATATGCACGTTAGATAGTTATAGTTGAGAATAGTAAAATACCAATACCAATCTACTTGGTTCAGTGATTTATTCAAGGGAGCATATTTTTGTATTAGAAATGTTTCTATTGATATAAAGCATTGTAAATCAGCTGCACAGCAATACAATACCGTATACTGTTGAGAAAAAAAACAATAAAGTAATATAACCAATACATTTTCACACAAATATATCTTATGATAAACCCAAGAGAATGTTTGCAAGCAGATTACCCATTAAACAACATTTCAAGAAGGTGGTGTTTTTATGTAATATATGCAATATACTGTTCTATTATCTATACAGTTAAATGTACAATATTAGGTCATTCTTTTTTTGTACTAGTGATACACAAAGAGGATGCTGTGTTACAAATATTATAATAGCAAAAGTATATCAGTAATGGTTTTATTATGAAATAAAGGGATGAAATGAAAAAAAACTGTTTCAATTTGTCAGCTCAAGAAAAGGGCTGCAGAAGACACATTCAGGAGGTTTTCTTATTGCTATTTTGGTCTAGGTTAAGAACATTTTTTTTGCTGTACTGATCAGATTGTGTAATTATATTGCTTAAATTTGCTTGGGTTAGGATTTGATCCTTGTTGATAAACGAGCTTCTAAAAACAGCTGAACAACATAGTATAAAGCTGGCCATACACAGAACGACTTAGTTCCCGTGGATAATCACCAGCGACGATGTTCCAAGCCATCCACGGGAACGATGTCGTTCCCATGTTGGCCTATAGGGATTAAAAAAAATCCTGTAAAAAAAAGGAAATAAATTAAATTAAAATAAAGTCACCTGCCAGATGTCTTCGCTGTGCACCGCTGCGGTGCCCAGCGAAGACATCTGATGGATGAGTTTATTTTAATTTAATTCATTTCTTTTTTTAGGGTATTTTTATTTTTTTTTATTTTTTATAAACAACCGAACATTGTGATCAATCGGGAAATCCGATTGATCACAATGTTCTTTTGTTTAGGTTTCCCGGCGTTTAGTCGCCGTTGGGAACATTTGGTCGTGGCCATACACGCTTAAGGGTGGACATAAGTGACAGAGAGGACTTGTTACATCTATTTGTTACAATTATGTGCAATGTACAGCAGCGCTCACTGCACATAAAAGCCGGCATTAACAAAATATATGCTACTGCCTTTCATTCATAAGTACTACTACTTATGCCGGCTTTTATGTGCAGCCTGCTGCACATACACGCAGCGCAGAGGCTCCAGATACAGAAGCCGAAGCATCTGCGCTCGCATTTCACACTGCAGGGGATACTCTCAAGTGTATGTTTATCATGCAAACCTTCAAGACATACTAAATGTGAGTAGGTCTCACAAAGACCCCTGGTATATTTTAAGTCTGACAATACCTCACTATTTTGGCTTTCTTCTTTCGAGATCTATCCCCATCAATCAAGTGGATTGTATATATTTTGATCTGTACCTTCTGAATGAACTTTAGAGACTCTTATGTATATGGACATTAATGAACATTAATCTGTGGACACTGTACACTGGATTTAGCAGCGCCAAGACAAACAATGAATTGCTTAACTAAGTTTGCAAAGGCTGATTTCCCTCCTATGGGAGAAGACCACTTCCCTATAAGGAGGCGAATCTGTATATATGTGATCCTACCTTAAGACCTCTGCATCAATTTTGATTAAACATGTAGGAGGTGTGAAGGCCTGGATAGTACATATACTATACTATTTAAATACCTCCCCCTGCCTCTTGTGCATGCTTTCTGTACCACATGCCTCCTCTGCCCACTACATCAATTGTATTCATTGTGCCTACTTTCTGAATCCATGTATGCAAAATTAGTGACATAAGACTGTGGTTTGGATTCAGTCTTATGTCACTAATCTCTAATATAATACTTTATACCTTGCTTAATTTCTGCTTGATGTGATCGTATTCAATTTTCATATAGACAATAATTATCATATTACTTTTATGACCTAATGCTAAGTACAAATATTTAATTCCCCTTAGCTACATTTCATAATACTGATTATGCAAGATTAGACACTGCACACAATATTAGACTGCACAGTGCGGATAGACAGTTTATAGTCTTTGCATAGGGAATTGCAATTTAAAGAACTGTACTGTGCAAAGAATTTAATGAAACATTTATAATTAGTTTAGAGCTGGAGTTCAAGGGGAGTAATCCCAATGACCAAAAAAATGCAGGTCTTATTATGCAGGTTTTTGTGTAAGTCATTTTAAGATTTTGTATTTAAAGGTCGATAATGGGATGGGAATGCAGAAAATTGTTCGTATATTTGCACTGAACACGCCCAGAATCAGGACATCCGTGCACACAAAACCAGTTGTGTGCATGGGGTGTGCCTCCTCTCTCTGCATACAGATTTGATTATGTAACTGGCCCTTTATCTATCCATGTAAGGATGTCTCAGTTTTATATTATCCAGCTCCTTCGACATTATCAAAGAAAATAATCACTTAAGCTGGCCATACACCAGAAAGATAATCTTTCCAATCAACAGATAAATGACCCTCACAGCAGAAATCTGTTACATGTGTACTCACAAAACCTGCATTTAATGAGTGCACATCTAACAGATTTCTGCTGTGAGGGTCATTTATCTGTTGATTGGAAAGATTATCTTTCTAGTGTATGGCCAGGTTAATAGTGTTCTTAATACCACATGATGATAGAGGTAGCCAAACAATTTATTGCTCACATTTATCCCAGATGTAGAATTAACATACATAATTTAGGGATAACCAATGTGCTACTATTTCAAACGGTCTTCAAAATGACATTATAACGCATCTGCCCCAACTTACCCTAACATTTACCAGCTTCTAATTAAAGGCAAACTTGAGAAAACTATGACACATAAATAGTGCAAAGGTATGTTAGAAGTAATGAGCAGAGGACTGCCTTTATCTCATTATTATAGTATATATAGTTTGTCAGCCATGTTTATTGTGATATTGGACTAGATCCAGCCTTCCAGCTGCTGTAATAAGAGCTCCAAGAACTCTATCAGTGTATAAATGACGTCAGACCCACACTGTATCAGGCTTTCAGTGTGTGTGCGAGTGGAAAACACATACTAGCAAGTATGGATTTACATACCTAAATATTTAAATAGTACAGACTTCTGCACCTTGTGTATACACTATACACATCCTTCCACTTCCCGCCATTATGGAAGTTAGCAAAATGTGTTCATTCATCAGGTGATCAGTTTAGTCATACCTCTCAACAGTGGGCCGGGAGAGATCAGGACACATTGGTCCCGCCCCTGGCCCTGCCCAAACTCCACCCCATCCCGCCCAGGCCATGCCCAAGTTCCGCAAGGCCACACCCCCTTTCGTTGCAGTTGGCAATTTTAGAGAAAAAAAAAAACATTCATGTCCAGCAGTGTGTCCAAACTGCTGTGCAGGCGGGACAGCAGGACAGTCTCGCAAAAGCCAAATACGGGACACTTGGGAGGTATGGTCTAGTGTTGTTTCTATTCTCCATTAATGGTCAAATCATCACTGATTATATGCTTGGCACAGGGCTGGATTAACAATGGGGCTGATGGGACTACAGCCCCAGGCCACACTGTTAATTGAGGCCATTAATTTTTAGCCCAGCTGTTAAAAAAAAGTAAAAATAAAACCCTCTTCCAAGCTGAGCCGATGTGTCTGTAATGCACAGCCTGTGCACAATCGCTTCAGATGCCCCTGCTACTACCTCCCCCTCCTCTTTCTACTCAACCTGCAGTCTCCTCTCCTCTATCACCCCCCTCCCCTCTCTATAGGAAGAGCAGCAGAAAGTATCTGTCAAGAAGAAAGGTATTATCTGTTTCTCTCTGTTTGTGCGGTGACTGTCTCTGTGCTCTCTGTCTCTGCTCTCTCTCTCTCTCTCTGTCTTTGCTGTTGCTGTATATCTCTACACACACACACACACACACATCAAGGATTTATTTGCAGTCAGTATACTAAAGAAAAGAAACCAACACTTTTCAACTGACCACCCCCACTCATCACTGGCCATGCCCACTTTAATGGGTACTGTATTTTTCGTTCCATAAGACGCACCTAGAAAACAGGAAAAAACATTATTTTGAACCAAATAGTGTAATAAAATATTACGCATGTCTAGAATAAAAGAGATTAGATTTTGGAAGTCACATATTAGGTATAAATATACCGATTTTGGTTTCAGAGGATGTCATTTCCTTTACCCATTGACATGATAATTCTTAAATCGTAAAGAAGGAAACCTGACTCACATTCTTTGTAAAAAGGGTAATTTAAACATACAAAAATTAAGCTTAATTCCAAATAAAAAGCAGCAGCACAGGGTAGCTTGAAGTCAATTTCCATATGACTCCATAATTGACATGCCATCAATCTAATGACAATTTATTAAATTACAAATTAATATTGGAAACAAATATAAAAAAACATTTAGAACATTTAAAACTCACATATATATGACTGAATAATGAATGATCTATTTTAAATCTATAGTAAAGTACTATGCTGTTTGTGAGTCACTTCTATTTTAATAAAGATCTTTATAGATTCCGTCCTAGTGGTGTAACTACAGTGGGTACAACAGTTTCAGGGTCTACAGGTGAATGCATACACAGGGAACACCAGGCAGCATTGGGACTTGCTATGCCTGGTGAAGCTAAACTAATGGTAATTCTACCATTATAACACCAGATATTACAGGTTCTGATGGGATGGGCTGGGTGGTGCCCAATGCCACAGTGCCAAGGGGACCGGAGCTCAGGAGGAGCATAGCAAGGCAACCAAAGAGACGGCAGGGAAGCAGACGCCGCAGAACATGTCAGGATGCGATCTACAGCAAGATGGTGGTATGCCTCCACTTTTTTTGGAGGAAAAGGTGCGTCTTATGGTGTGAACAACATGTAATTTCCAGCCCCCGACCCACATGGCCCTTAATCTGGCCCTGGCTTGGCACAGACTATATTTACTTCTATAATGTTCCCTGTAAAACTAAGCACTGTTCTATCAGGTCTGATGTCCAAGAGGAAGGAAAATGACAGTAGCTGTGTGTTCCAAAAGCATCTATCTTTAGTGAAACCAGTTCAGGTACACAGAATATTCTGTGTAATACGAAAATACCTATTACTCAGAAATGTCATGCACAGTATGTTATGTACCCAATTTATGAGCATTAAATCTTATGACACTGCCGAATAGCAACAGAAATATGTCCTTTTGGATTAAGTATTCAAATGATGTAACTGTCTTCCATTATCTTTATAACAAAAGTGACCACTATGGAATAAGTGTAGAAAATTGCAGTTATCTTTTGTTTCGTTTTTACTACATGACAAGCAAACAACAAAATTCTACCAATTATAGAAATAGCCCTTTTTCCCTTATGCCTCATTTTCAGTGCTGTCCAGTCACTCGCCTCCAGCCTCCTGATATTAGTGTTTAAAGCAGGGAATTGGTTCACAAATCAAACTGTGGTTTGGGCCATATACAGGGCCGGACTGGGACTAAAAAGCAGCCCTGGCATTTGATGCACACAGGCCCATCTAAAGCTATCCATCAATCAGACTGATGATAGTCATCCTCCGCATTTTCCTAACCGGCAGCCAGTCCATGAATGGCTGTCAGCTCACTGATTGATGGATGGCTAAAGCACTCCAGCAGCACTTGTAGCGGCCCTTCACACAGTGAGGCCCTGAACAGCAATCTCACACACCTTATGNAGGATTAATCAGGTGCACAAAACCTAAGACCAGGACTGGCCTTGATGGATGATGGACCCTCTTTCACCATCCCCCAGGGAACCCTATTCTGGCTTTTAAAAAGCCTAAAACAATGTTAGGAAAGATAATCTGATTGGTGGATGGCTAAAGCTCTCCAACAGAACTTGGTAGTGGCACATCACTCCAATGGTCCATCTGGCATTTGCCAGAAGTGCCAGATGGCCAGTCCAGCCCTGGCCATATATGCATAATGTCCTCACTTACCAACACTGTATTGTGGATNAAAGCTATCCATCAATCAGACTGATGATAGTCATCCTCCGCATTTTCCTAACCGGCAGCCAGTCCATGAATGGCTGTCAGCTCACTGATTGATGGATGGCTAAAGCACTCCAGCAGCACTTGTAGCGGCCCTTCACACAGTGAGGCCCTGAACAGCAATCTCACACACCTTATGNAGGATTAATCAGGTGCACAAAACCTAAGACCAGGACTGGCCTTGATGGATGATGGACCCTCTTTCACCATCCCCCAGGGAACCCTATTCTGGCTTTTAAAAAGCCTAAAACAATGTTAGGAAAGATAATCTGATTGGTGGATGGCTAAAGCTCTCCAACAGAACTTGGTAGTGGCACATCACTCCAATGGTCCATCTGGCATTTGCCAGAAGTGCCAGATGGCCAGTCCAGCCCTGGCCATATATGCATAATGTCCTCACTTACCAACACTGTATTGTGGATCAAAAGATTCATCTCTGTCTATAGAAAATACGTATCAGAAATTGTGTCTTAATTAATGCTTTATTTTAGTGATGCAATTTTAAAACTGCTGTTCTTTCCAAATGAATTTATATAGGAATGTCTTTATATATTAGCTTTAAAAGTAAAGTAGCAGTTGTTTCAAACAATTAGAAATAGCAGAAGAGATTGCTTTCATGTGCAGTATATATATCTTCATATCCTGACATATGTCATTAAATCAAATGTTCATTCAAGATGTTGTTGTAAAAGAGTTAAGTGATATAACTTTTGTCCAAGACTAAAGCTGGCCATACACTGCACGATAAATCGTTAGATTTCGCTAAAATCGAGAAATCGTACGACAAATCGTTCTAGTGTATGGTCATGATTTTTCTTGGAACGTTGCCAGAATCGTTTGAAATCACGATTTAAGTGCAAGAGAAATCTTTAGGTGTGCATAATATTTATCGTATGTTATGCGCTGAAATCATTCAGTGTATGGCCATAAACGATGGTCGTTTGCATTGCTTTAACGCTCCACAATTACAGCTAATCGTGGAGCGTTACAGCTGACGAAACCTCGATGTCTTCGTGCACTAACATCGCTAACGATTTAAGTATAGTGTATGGCCACATCTTTATTACGATCTCTTGTTGTGCGATCGTTCGCTTCATCGTTCACTTTCACGATTCATTTCTTTACTAACGATTTTTCGTCCAGTGTATGGCCAGTTTAAGTGTCCACTGACCAGCATCAATCTGAAGCCTTTACGTCATTTGTTAAACGCAAGTGGGCAAATTACGTTGATGATAATTCTGAGCACTGGGACTCGTCTGTCCTGTTTTGGGAGGCATCCAAGGTTGTGATGTGAGGCCACATCCTTGGCTATGTCTCAGCTGTTAATAAATGTCATAGTGCTAAGCTTGCTATTAGGGATCCACCCTGGCTCAGGGCAGAACCTGCACACAAACAAAAAAATGAAGCTCAGGCTCAGCACGCCACCCACTCGGGTGCAGAGTCCAAGCAAGCACTGGTCTTTACCCTTGCTGGTGGAGATGGTCTTTCTTGCTGCGGACCCAGCGGCAGGTCGTGGTCCCAGACGGGCAACACCTGGAACCTGAGCCGGTACAGAGGAGAAGGAAGCGACAGACAGGACAAACTATACAAACAGGACTCAAGCAAGATGGAAGGTTGCTGGGACCAGAAAGCCATACAGATGGTGAGTGGGCTACCCCGGACTACCTGCTCTGCCAGACAGGTCGTAAACCAATAATGGCAGAGGGTGAGAGGCACAGGTGGAGTAAGTGCAGAAAACCTGGGGAAAAGGAGGGAGACAGCCAGGGACAGGCAACGGTAGTGAAGGGCGTGGCCTGAAGGAGACGTCTGCCGAGGAGTCCGATACCCGCTGCTCAGGTACTGGGATTCTATCCCCTGCATTCATGCTATGGACCTCTCCCCTTGCTCTGACCAGACTGATCACTTGGACCTCCCCTACCCCGACGAGCGTGTCCTGACTGCCTGGCCACGCGGACACAACTATCCTCCAGGCTTGGCTTCAATCCTCTCCCCCACACTTTTCTCTATTCAGAGAAAAATTATATCACGTTTCGTATGGATTGGCTGGATTCTGTTCTACAGAAAGAGACTAGAATACAAACTTTTTTTGATACCTGGGAGAATTTTATTGATGTACTACTACTGTATCTGATAATATTAAACAGAGGGTTGGCCATGTTTCTCATCCACCCTTTGGTATCTCACTCATGTGTGTGGCAATAACCCACTCCTCCGTTAAGACAATATCACTTTTGTTACCTCATGCTGTTTATCCACTGTATCACTGTACTACTCAGACATTCTTTATTGTTTATATATTTGTGTTTCCTTGTGTTTACATTGTATTTCTGTATTATGCTGCATTGATTTGCTTCAATAAAAATATCCATTAACTTCTATTATTTTCTGTGTTTCTATACCACCACTTCCAAATTTCCACTTTGAGCACTGCCATGGATGACTGTCTGGTGGTATATGTTGGTTGAGGTTAGTAGAAGTCCTGAGAAACAATGATTAAACTCCCTGCATTCATCATTTGTTTTTTTTCCATCCTTAAACAGTAACTGTACATAAATGCCTTTCATTTTGGTTGTTGATATTGCATCTGTGTTACAATAGTTGCATTAACTATGTGTCAATAATTCTTATTACATTCATTTATGTATCAGCTATTCCCCTACCTTTAGACTGTAAATTTATTTGAATGTAACCTCCTTTTCCTTCCGGTTAATATCATTGTTTGTTAAATAATTGTATGACAGTTACTTCAATGGGCAATTTTGTATACTATGCTTGTTCTTTATAAATAGAGAATAATAATAATCATAATCCTGTTAACTGACAATCAAGCATAATGTGAAAACATGCTTTAGTAATGCCGTCAACATATTTTCAGACTCAAAGGATCTTTTAGAGTGTATTGTTATGTATAAGTGTCTTTGTCTCCCTCTAGAGGTATTTCTCATTAGTATTTTTGTCTCCTCAACCAATGCTTCATTTTATCTGCTGATATGTTACTGAATAGATATGTTATAGATAATTTCCCTAATTAACATCAACAGTATTGCTGGTCCTTGAATTTACACAAAATATACTTCTTCGTAGGAAATCAGTGACTTTTGTGAGGTGATTTATTATGTATTACACTATAGTGTTTTTAATATTTTATGCATGTGTTCATTATTTCAACAGAAGGAGAAACTACAACATTTGTTGTGCATTTACCGTATATATTTATATTTACTTATTTGATCATTTCTGTCATTATTTAATATTCTGGATGGACCTGGAACCTGGTCAGGTGGCATTGGTGAACAAAGTATGTACCGCATTTGTGCCAGCCCGTACACAGTTACGAGGTTGCTCCCAAGGCAAGGGCCTAACTGGGACCTGGCCTTTACTGGAGCCCCTGCTGGTGTGGACAGACTTGAGCTGCAGGCAACCAGCAGATCATGGCCCAATGAGGACAGCCTCACCTATGGAACTAAACAGGACACGGACTAAGGGAGACAAAACATGAGGCAACTAATAGAATACAAAGAACCAGTTAAAAGGTACAAAATAATGCAAAAGAAGAGGGCAGGATAAAACAAGCAGGGATAATACACAGAACACACTAAAACCAAAATGCTAGGTGGCAAGGAACAAACAAATGCAAGAGAACATCCAGGAGACACACAGCAGGAACACAGGTTTTAAGAATTATGATGATCGGAAACCTGGACACGGAGAGGTAGTCATATAAAACCAGGCTGTTCAGGTGCTGGCTACTTAGTCTGGAAAGCAACACAACAGCCCTTAGGGGCAGGTTATAGTAACGTCCATCAACTGAA
>JABWIB010000264.1:104030-122378 GCA_016617825.1 Platyplectrum ornatum
TCAATTTGGCTTACATGTTTGTGAACTCAATTTTGTGCTTACCTTGTTTTAATTTCAGTTTCATTGCTCTATTGAGGACCAATAATTTTCACTGATTACTGAAAAATACAGGTTCAGTAAAAAAAAAAAAAAAAAAAAAGATTAAATGATTTATCCCCTCAGGAACTATTTTAGGGAACATACATAAATTTAATTCCAGCAGAATACATCACTAGTAATTACTATTCTGATGTCAAATGGTTACAAACCTCAAAAAAAAATGATTATTTTATGGAATTGTATGCAATTTTTATGTGGTTGACATTTTTCTGATCTACCCCTAAGGGCTACTGTGGGACTCGCTATTTGTTTTGGACACTATTCTGTGTTGATTGCTAGCACCTGTTCTTACAGTACCTGTACAGTATCCGCTGCTTTGGTCCTCTAAATATACTACATTACTGTATGTACATCCAATGGCAAATCAGTCCACACGTTTCATAGGTTTAAAAACATATAAATACAGTAGTTATTAATTTGCTCCTAGAAAACCTATTTCAATTATGTGGAATATTGCACATGAATTACAGGCAACTTTTTTTTACCATAAAAAATCCCATCTAGAACAATGGATTGGATTCAGATATAATAATGTTAGGGGACATGCACAAGGTGCTTGTAAAAAGCTGCCCATTCACTAGAACAATTATTGTTCCAATTATGCAATAAATTAAAATGGGATAAAAAATATTTTTAGTGAGTGGCCCTGATTTTTTTCTAAATCCTCCAATAATTGCTCAACGGAGGATTGCAAAAGATAATTTGGTCTTTTATCCAGACAAAAGATTTGCAATTATTTCAGATAATTGTTAACAATATTTAACTTTTGAATGTGTTTAATCAAATAAAAAGTCGATTATTAGAAAGTGAGTGGAAAAAAGCTACTTTTCTACAAAAGATAAAAAAAACAAGATAAATCGTTTGTTACCCTACTTTTTCCACATCCATTAACAATAATTGCATAGTGAGTGGACTAGGTGTGGCTGCGATTATTGACCTATCTTCAATGGAAAAATTGCATACAATTCCATAAAATAATCCTTTAACATTTTTTTCTGAGGTTTGTAACCATTTTGACATCAGAATAGTAATTACTAGTGATGTATTCTGCTGGAATTAAATGTATGTATGGTCCCTAAAACAGTTCCTGAGGGGATAAATCATTTAATCTTTCTTTTTTTTTTTTTTTANTGAACCAGTATTTTTCAGTAAATTCAGTGAAAATTATTGGTCCTCAATAGAGCAATGAAACTGAAATTAAAACAAGGTAAGCACAAAATTGAGTTCACAAACATGTAAGCCAAATTGAACATTAATATCTTAATAATTCATAGGCAATACTGTAAGACAGTTCCACCTTTGTCAGAAGTAAAAGAGCAAAGAGTGTTGCTAGGAAACCAGCCTCAAGCAATCGATTTTTTTTTTCACGCTTCATACCAACATGTAAGGGAGTTAAGACGATTATTGTCAATTTGGGCAAAAAAATTGTGTAGTGTATGGCCACTTAAAAAAAATAAATAAATAAATAAAACACCTGTAACGATATCGTTGATGGGCACATTAGAATAACATCGTTTTAGTTAATAGTGCCGAAGCAGGGTGATTTTCCCATTTACCGACACCAATATCCATTAGAACGATATAGTGGATGCCCAGCTTTAGTACCTGATATAATTTTTAGACATATGCAAAGATAGTAATCCCTATACCCTGCGCTAACGGCAGCTTTTAGAACCAATATAAGGGGTTTTTACACAACCCCCACAATAAAACACAATCAAAATATAAGGGATATAAGATCGAAAGCAGCGCCACTTCTAAATAATCTACATGTGATTTTCCATAACAAACTAATATATTTCAATTCAAAATGTTCAATAAAGTTCCAATTCAATTTGAGAAAGAGCCCAGTACGAGGCTCGAAACGCGTCACGTGAGCCTGTTACTGCACTCCAATCTCCAGTCCAGGAGCCGCCTGCAGCAGATGTCTTTTCTCTTCCCCCGGGACATCACTTTATGCCAGCATATGACAGAGGAGCTACCCGGGACTTCCTATCCGCATTCCGTGCGATCCGGTGGGCACACGTGGCTGAAAGGCATCTAACATCTAGCCTCTGGTATGGAGATAAGTGTGCAGTGGGGTATAGACCCTGTTTTCATTTGTTTTATACAGTCTTATTGGATTTATTGTTTACTTATTGGTTTTATAACCTTTCGAGGTGTTTTTATATATGCTTGTGAATTTATTAAAAGGAAATTTTAATCTTTCTTGTGAAGCATATGGTTAATTGAAATGCTGAATCGTACCAAAACGATAATCTTTCTAGTGAATGGCCACCTTTAGTCCACTAAAATGCCACATCTGCGCATGTTACATCTAAGGTCTGTATGGCAATAGATCCATCATTTTTGACTGAAAAAGATATAAAAAAAAATTACAAACACTATACAGTACTGTCCAATTAATAAGTTTATACTAAACTTGTACATGTACCCTCCAGTCAGAATACCTCCCCTATCGGCCAAACTCCGCCCAGTCCTGCCCCAAGTTTGCCCCTGCACGTTCAAACTCCGCCCACCCGCGGCAAAACACAAAAAAAGGAGGGAGGGACAGCGGGACAGTCCCGAAAAAGCGGGACTGTCCCTCTAAAATCGGGACAGTTGGGGGGTATGAGTCACAAGTATACTACTCTGTTAGAAAACATTGCTAGAATCCATGACATATTACACAATCACTTGCTTAATCACTTTTTCCCAGACAATACAAAATCTTTGGTGTTGCTATGTTACTTGTAAACCTGCTATTTACAGCTATGCACACACTGGCAACGCTCTGCAAACAAGGAGAGTGATAAGAATCATTGCACAAAGGGCACTTGCCAACTGTTCTACTGTCACTGTGGTGCTTAATCTATATACTGTTCTCAAGTCTTTTTACTGTCTTTCAAGTCAGCCAGAAGTTTTACAAAGCACCTTCATATAATAAATAGTGTTCTAATCACTCTGTAGTTAAAAATGATTTTTACAGTAGCCATTCTATAACCCTCTCTTGATGTCTCCAACCACCGCAGTCTCCAAGGATGAATATCCCGAAAAAGATAGAAAAAAACCACAATATTGGTTCTATATTTGCAACTTCTACACACATATATCCTTCTCTTACTATTAGGCACTTCAATGAATAGATCGTAAACCTGATAAACTCCAGGTATCTGACCTCTTCCATTGCTAGATATTTCTTTAGGTTAGCTGTGAATCCCGCCTGATTGATAGCTTGAACTCTAAAGATGGACATTC
Organism: Platyplectrum ornatum; assembly: GCA_016617825.1. Taxonomy (NCBI): domain Eukaryota; kingdom Metazoa; phylum Chordata; class Amphibia; order Anura; family Limnodynastidae; genus Platyplectrum; species Platyplectrum ornatum. Next base: position 107,367 of record JABWIB010000264.1, read on the forward strand.
ACGAGCAGATTTTTAGCCAAAACTCATGATTGGCCTCTTAATAAAATAAAAAAAAACCACAGAAAAGGTAAACAAAAGACACCGTTGATCAATCAAATTTTCTGGCACCAACTATATGTCATGTATATACAACGTCCTCTCCGTGTGCCAGAGCATCAGGGAAGCAGCTGGGCACCGCTTTGCTGCCCAGCGAAGACACATGAAACCTGTTTTTATCTAACTTATTTCTTTTTTTTTTGACAGGTTTTAACTATTTTCTATGGCCACCATTAGAACGATATCGGTCTTTTAATGACGTTACAAAAGTTCACTACAAACAGCCATGTGGGGATAAACGAGACTACCAACAAGCTCTACTGGTTCACCATTAATCACCTTCATTCTGACGGGCCTGTAACCACTCTGTGGCAAACAGTTCCTTTCTCACTTCAAGTTTAGGCATACTCTCAGACCAATGTACTGCTTCACCTGTGGGAGGTGTCTCTGGTCCTAATTATCAGCTAGGTCCCCAGCCATACTAAAGAATGGCAAAGGGTCTGGCTGGTCAGAAGACAAGATCACTGCTAAAGGTTCATCAGTCAATCTCTGTTCGTGCATTATTTTCTCCCTTATACTGTTCGCTTTTTTTGTTCGTGGCTCATTGAGCTGCATATTAAAAAACATGATCTTTTTGTACTGTAAGAGACAGGAAAAGGGCACATCCCGTATTTGCGGCACATTGAAGTTTGAGGGCATTTAATTACTTCACATCTAAGGCATAGCCTTCTGTTGTATTCTGATGGTTTCCTGCTGAACCCGGGTAGTCTCCAGCAAGGCCTTAACAATGTCTCATTGGCTTTGGGGGGTGTGGAAACACAAACTTTGAAGCTTTTAAGTAATACCCCATTCACATTACCAGCCTTGAAAAAGCGGGCTTAAGAGCCAGTGTGTAGAGCTGGGGAAATTGGATGGGCTGTAAAAAAATGACCGTTCAGATTAGCTGAAAAGGCCAGCTTTTTGTAAAAAAGCAGGGTTTGCACTGTTCACACTGAATCCTGCTTTTTGCTACCAGTACACATCATTACTCAGATAATGTGCTGTGATTGGCTGTGATTGTTTGTTTACATTGGGAGAGGGGGGAGGAGGGAGAGACAGGCGGTGTTGTGCTGGAAATAGCTGACTGTGTGAGCCAATCAGTGCTGCACAAACACAATAGGAGAGGAAAATCAGCTTTGTAGTGTTCACAATGACTGAAAAAGCCGGATAGGATGGCAAAATCCCTTCTAAAAAGCAGGCTCTGAACACCAGCTTTCAGTTGCCGGCTTTTTGTAAATGGAGTGTTCACACTGAGTTTAGAAATCGGCTTTTTCACTGCAGCCAGCTTTTTCATAAAAAAGACAGCTAATTTGAGGTAATATGAATGGGGTATAAGCCAGCTTGCAGTCTGAACTCCAATTGAATGTGACTCTGTATCTGTCCCTTTAAATTTTTAATGGAAACTTTTCCTTTGCTGCAAACTCTCAGCAACTATTACTCTGAAACAGTTTTGTGCATAAAAAAAAAACTTTCTTCTGTAGTTTTATGGACCCTCCCTCTGTTCCAACCATCTACCCCTGGGTCCCTTACCAGCTTTTACCAAAAGTGGGTGAACTATTAGGAACTGTTTCCCATGTAAACACACATTCTTCCTGGGGCTTACAACACACAGACCTTGATTGCATGGCACAATGTTTACTAGTATAAGCATAGTATAGGATAAAAATAGTCCTATTCCTCACCCCTTATTATGAAAGCTCAGAGTTGAGCTAGAAATCTCTACATATCAACTCTAATTCTGTTTTCATACTTGCCTCCCCTGAAGTTTAATGTTTGATTTTGCACAGGTCTACACATGCACCTGTTTTCCTTACACCCAAACTCTGGATCAGCCCCCAAGGTGTCCTGCGATAACCGGTGTCAAGATATTAGCAGTAATATTTAAGTGAGTAAATTGTGACCTGGAGCTTCAGAAACTTGAACTTGTTTTTTCTTTAAAAACTTCAATCAAATATTGATAAAATCCTAGATTAAAGCTTTAGAAAATGTAGGTTCCATCTAACTCCAATCAGATGATATTATGCCCTCCACACCATTGACCTACAATAATTAGACAATTATTATTGGGGCGTGTGAAGAGATCTTTTTTTAAAAAAGCTATTGGTATACCAGTCCCTTCTGCACCAGTTATACCACGTTCAGATTACCAGCCTTGAAAAAGGTGGGTTTAGAGCCAGGGTGTAGATCCGGGGAAATTGGAGAGGCTTTGAAAAAAAGGACGGTTCAGATTAGCAGAAAGGCTGGCTTTTTTGTAAAAACAAAAAAAAAGGCTGGGTCTCCACTGTTCACGTTAAACCCTGCTTTTTGCTACCAGCACACATCATTACTCCGAAAATGTGCAGTGAATGGCTGTGACTGTTTATATGAGGGGAGGGGGGGGAAGAAGGAAGAGACGGGAAGTGTTGTGCTATAAGCAGCTGACTGTGTGAGCCAATCAGCACTGCACAAACACAATGGGAGAGGAAAGCCGGCTATGTAGTGTTCACACTGACTGAAAAAGACAGATAGGTGGGCCAAACAAAGCAGGCTCTGAACACCAGCTTTCAGTAGCCAGATTTTTTTTACATACTTATACCACCCAAGACGAGACCTAACACACCTACCCTCTTTTCCCCAGTGCATTCCACATAGGAAGCCGCCATTCTATAGAGGGGCTGCAGGCGCTAATTATGTACATGATATATATAAACCAATATTTAAATGGAGGCAGCGTGTGAAGCTGCTTTAGCCCCCTCCCCCCCACCTCTAGACAATCACCTAAGATTGCTTAATGGTATTCCTACCAATTGCACCATACACTTCCAAATGTCAAACAAACATCAAAACATGTCATTTGACACAAAACCGCACAGCACCTGCCAACAACCATTAATTCTTTCTAGCCAAGGCCTCATCAATATACCCTTTTAAGTATTCCATCCGCGTTATCAACAAGTTATTGGGGCTGATTCAATCCCCCGCAAATACAGGAAAAAGCGTGATGTGCTTTTACCTGTCTCTTATGGTAAGGAAACCTCGCAATGGGCCGCAAGCTAAAAATCGCGGGTTTTCCTCCCTTACGGAAACAGCACAAGGGAGAATATTAGGAACGATGCCTAATTAAATTGGACCCTTTAAGGGCAATTCTTGTGCTTAGGATTCCTTGGTGTATATATTACATGATGCAATAGCATATAAAGCCTATTGACATATGACTAAAAAATGGTAACAAAATGTAAAACTTGAATTGCTCAGTAAAATTCTAGTATTGCTGGGGTGGGGTCTCAGGGGGTTCAAGTCATGTGTATCCCATGTAACCTACATATGAGCCTAGCACAGACATTCAGGCTGACCCTTGTCTACTGTCTCTTTCCCGCCCAGACGCGCTTCCTCCCACATCTTCTCAGTACAATCCACTGACGTCATTCGGGTTTCTATGGTGACGATGAGGTCACTCCTCTCCCCGGGGGAGCCGCCATTCCCGCTCTGTCAGGCGGGGCTTGTAGGAAGCGGAAGTGGGGCTGGAACGGAAGTAGAACGGCATTGAATCCGCAGGAGAGGTGACAGAGAGGAAGCTGTGCTCGCCCTGATTTCTACGCTAGCGTTATCGCCGGACCGCATCTTTCAGGTGGGGACGCTCTGGGAAGACGGGGACGTTAGGTAGGCGGGATGCGGAAGGCGAAGCGCTCTATAGCCCTCAAGACACATGGGGACTCGTCTCGCACAAGGGCGGGGATCGTAGCGGCCTGCTGGAGATAATGTCAGTGCTGGTCGTCCTATCGTCGACCATGACACAGGCATCCTCTATAGCATCGATTAGTGCGGCCTGGTGCAGCATCGAGCCTCCCTCCCGCTGTGTCAGACATTCAGTGCCATCATCATCAGATTTAATCTGAGATCCCTTGTAATCTGCCACTTCCAGACTATGATCGCTGCCTGGATACTCATGTCCAGGGTGGATCCATCTAGCGCCTGGGTTCCCTTCATCTGCCGTCGTCCATGTTTCCCTGAGCTTACACACGCTCCCGATGTAATTCGCAGCATACCCTGTGCATGTATATTACAATGTAGATGCTGTAGCTCCATGTTATTCGCCTTTCCTCCAGCATAACCTGTCAGCGTGTGTTTCTATAAGGCAGAGGGCTTCCTGGCTCAGATGCAGTGGGTGTCATTGTATGTAATTGGGGTGTCAATGTGCCCAATGCTCTTTATTCCTTTGCAGCTGCTCTCTATTCAGGCTACTAGATGATGCATCGAATTGCTTTGTGTCCATGCACTAAATGATCTTATGCATTCTATACTGACATTGTATTGTAACAAGACCTCTATACAAGATAATTCACATTGTGATTTTATCCAATATGGTGTTGGGGGACCTAAAGCAATTTGGCAATCCCCATACAATGTCCCAACACCAATTTATTTAGGTGGCAACGCTGTCATACTGGAAGACATTTAATCTGATTAATGGTTTAAGCTATATAAAAAAAACCCCAATCAATGCAAAAAGAAGTCTGGGCTACATATTTTCTATTACTATCTAATATGTGGCCTAATGATTGTTCTGTGACTTGTGGAGTTGGTGATGGCTGGAAACAAAGAGACCATAGGAGGCCAGAGTGGGATGCAGCCAGCTTTGCAGGTTAATGGATTAGAGTGTTGCATGTCTGTCATATATAAAAGTAATTGAAGCCATGGTACAGAGCATAGGTGTAACATAGGCCCTGTGTTATAAATTAGGGAAAGAAATATTGCACATTGCCTTATGTATAATATAAATGTGCAGGTGCTGCATTACTAGGGGGTGTGAAGCCAGAATGCCATCTGGGGCCGGACAGTACTGGAAGCACTTCTGCCATGTGGGAGGGGTCAGGGATGCATATTGTACATTAAGGGCGGGTTTCAACTCCTTTTATGTGGGGTAGTGGGCGAATCCCATGATATCCTGTGATCTATGATAACTCCCTTGTTATCAGCTGAATTTATTTTATCATAGAATTGGGAGTAGATGCACCTCTCTAATTTGGTTACTATATTCGTCATTAAATGGTGTAGAATGTGCAAATCTGGATCCTGCCCACCGTTTCCATGTCATTTGAGGCAATCGAGAACATGATCTAATTTTCTTATGCCATGGCCTGCATTATGTTCTATAAAGCCACTGGACTGGTTTTTGTCAGTAATGGTACAGTAAAGTATATTCTTAAGATTTAATGTATTCTGTGCTACTGTCTAGCAACTTACTCTAGTCATCTGGCTGTCCTTAAGGACATAAAGTAAAACTGGTTTTCATAGGAGATAATAGACAGTCTGCTTGTCTATAAGAGTGGGGCAAGGCGAATGTAAAAAATAAATACCTTAGCACATATTCATTGTATTGACAGAATATTCCAAATCTACTTTTCAAAGAATGAGCAGTTGTCGCTTTTACATACTTCTGTCATTTTTATTAAACAAATGACTCATTAATTACTTTGATGTAAATGTCCTATAGAAATGGAACGTTTGTCATTTCCAAGTCACATGACTCCATCTTTCTCCTGACGCATGGACTCACAAACAGAAAAATTGTGTGAAATGCACAACTAAATTACAGACATGTTAGACACTTGGGGGCATGTTTACTAAGCTGTGAGATTGTAGTGGGGATGTTGCCCATAACAACTAATCAGTTCAAGCTCTCGGTGTCATTTTACACGCTGGAGAATGTGAACTCTTTTCAATCTCACCGCTTAGTAAATATACCCCTTGGCCCTAAATTTACCATGCAACCAATTAAATTCATGCTCACATTTTCCAGTATGTAAAATGAAACTGAGAGCTATGGGCAACATCCCCACTTTTTAATCTCCATGCTTAGCATTGAACTGAATTGGACCCCAGGGCCTACATTTACTAAGCATGGAGATTTTAGGAAGATTGGAAAGTGGGGATGTTGCCTATAGCAACCAATCAGATTTGAGCTTTCAGTTTCATTTTACACTCTGGAGAATGTGAACTCTTTTCAATCTCACCGCTTAGTAAATATACCCCTTGGCCCTAAATTTACCATGCAACCAATTAAATTCATGCTCACATTTTCCAGTATGTAAAATGAAACTGAGAGCTATGGGCAACATCCCCACTTTTTAATCTCCATGCTTAGCATTGAACTGAATTGGACCCCAGGGCCTACATTTACTAAGCATGGAGATTTTACATACTGGAAAATGTGAACTTGAATCGAGTTGATTACTATGGGCAACATCACCACTTTTTAATCACCATGCTCCGATTCAGTTCAGTGCTATGTGCACACGTTGAGCAAAATTACATTGTGGCTTTTCATTCACACCCCATAGAGGTGCGAATGACAAGTTCCCATGTCTGGCTGCAGTAATGCATGGGAATAAGCACATTTTACACTTTTTCCCATCCTTGAACTGGGCCCCAAGTGTCTTGATTTTAAGTATTTTAAATGACATCATAATGGTTTTATATAAATAGTATGAACCCATCATAAGAATAGTTTTTGGCTTCTCCTTCCCTTTGTACTTGTGTATAAAAATAGTCCAGTGTGTAATAGGACTGGATGACCTCTCTGGTCACAGTTTATAACTCCTCTATGTCGGGTTTAAGGAAGTGTTTATATGAGTGCGCACACACTTACAGTTTCTTACTGTCACAGATGTTAGAAGTCTTTTTATATATTTATCTTTTATTAATTGGATTCTGAAATTACATTGAGTTACATTTTATTTAGCACAATCTAACATTGGAGACATGCTAAACTACTGAATCGTGTTTTGTGGTTTAAGACATTCTCTTTATTTCAATTCCATTTTTCACATCCTTTTAAAAACACTCTATTAGTAAAGAATTACAGGATAACNTCATATTGATGATATCACACGAGCACAGACTCGAGCAGGATTTGAGAACGCTAATGATTGAAACACACAATATAAAGTTCCTTTGAATTAATACATGGTTTGCCTTTCTACAACAGACTCCGATATGGACAAGTGTGAACTGGTACAGAAGGCCAAACTGGCTGAACAAGCCGAACGCTATGATGATATGGCCGCAGCCATGAAAGCGGTGACTGAGCAGGGAGGTGAGCTCTCTAATGAAGAGCGAAACCTTCTTTCTGTGGCCTACAAAAACGTTGTGGGCGCTCGCCGTTCCTCCTGGCGCGTGGTTTCCAGCATTGAGCAGAAGACCGAGGGCAACGAGAAGAAGCAACAAATGGCAAGAGAATACCGCGAGAAGATCGAAGCGGAGCTCAAAGAGATCTGCACTGATGTTCTGGTAATAGAAAGCTGTTAAATACTGTATTTAATATTTTTCCATGGGTCTTGCCTGTGCTGTTTTATTCTCCTATTACATGTAAGCAGAGCTGCTCAGTTCTTCCCTGCAGCCCTCTAGCCCCGCCCACTTCCTGTTCAGTCCTTTCCACCTGTCAATCAATCATCTGTTTCTATCTGAAGCCTTTGTAAGAGGGGTTGATCTCGCGGCCTCTCTGTTAGTCAGGTCTAACTGAGAGTAATTAAATGACACTTACTAGGCTATATGTCCAAGTGTTGTTGTTTTATCTTGTGGAATTGTTCATGAAAACCTGATATCTATATTACCAAGGAAGGGGGGGGGGTGTAGCTGTTACTTGGACAAACATATAATATGTCGTTTATCTATGACACTTGTAAATCACCTGCTGTAAAATAGGAAATCCACAAGAACCTTGTGTGTTTATAGATTATAGCTTCTATGGAAGTCGGAGTAACCTTTGCAGTTCATTCACTTGCATAGTTTTATCTGGGAATTTTGCCTAGCATGGGAGTGGTTAATGTGTGCATATTCTTGGTTGCTATGGAAATACTTGTGATCTGTAGCTTTTAATAGCATGTGTATTCTATTGGTTCTACTTGGCATACTAAGAGATGTAGTATGTGGGGATTTTTTCATTAATTTAAAGATAATGGGCTATATTATATATATATATATATATATATATATATATATATATATATATATATATATATATATATATATATATATATATATATATATATATATATATATATATATAACCTCAACAATTCAGATGATGGATACAAATAGGACATATATGTAAAAATTTCATTTTAATACATAACATTTAGCGATTTATTTTTTTTTTAAATATATATTGTCTATATATTAAACAATACATAGTGGTTATACCGTTGGGGTGTCATGTCACACTTACAGGGAGGCACTATTTCAGGTGATAAGAACATGGGGCTTGCATTGTGGCAGAAATATATTGGGAAGGTGGAGTTGGAGAGAAGAGGGTTGTGCAATAGAAGAGGATCAGTAAGGGACAGAGAAGTGTTCATTGGATAGAGAGATGTTAGTAAAGTGTAATTTTGCAGCTCCTATGGGAGCCAGTTGCATACAGGGAGCCTGTGTTATGCTGACACTAGCTCAGTTTCTCTCTATGCAGCTCCTTTCTGGGTAATGATAGGAGAGGGACCAAGCACAGGATCTCTACCAATCATTGTTTTACAACGCACCAGAACCCTTCGCTCAACTTTTACACACTGGGAAATGAGTTCTGTGTTTAAATGGGGGTCATGCATACAGCTGTACAATGTAAATGCCCCCCAATCCCACAGCACAGACATGCTTTGCACAATGCCGTATTATCATTGTCAGCATTAGTGATGCTTTTTCATTTGTTTATTTCTTTTTTTAAGTCCTTTTTGTTTGCATTACTTGTCTTTCTGCTAAACAATAACTGTTATGCATTTAGTTTTTACAATTGACAAACATAACTTGTATGACTTCTTAAACATGTTGACTGTATAGGACAGTTCTGAATGTATGTATGTCTAAAATTGATGAAACTACCCCCTACAAGGGAATCTTTCAATGGCAATGGTGGTTGTAGCATTCGGTTCTACGGTATATGCAGTACTGAAATGTCACAAATCTATTGTTAAAATAACATATTTATAATGTATTGCACTTTTACAGGATCTCCTAGACAAGCATCTGATTGCAAACGCTACACCACCAGAAAGCAAGGTTTTCTACTTGAAGATGAAAGGGGATTATTATCGGTACCTTTCTGAAGTAGCATCTGGAGAACACAAGCAAGGTAAGGCAATACAATACCGGTAACTTTATGTTGAATAAATATTTTGCTCCCAGTATAAGATTTTTGTGGTTAAATACCACTTTAATAGCAAATGTTGTCAAATAGACCATAAATTGTTTGTTCTTGCCAAATTTGGTTTTGTTTTGTGTGAGTCCTTCTGGTTGTTTGGATTAGAGGTGGGTTGATATGCCAATACTGGATGCTATAGCCAGGGCAGATCACACAAACAGAAGTATCTCTGTGTAGAATTATCTGGATCTCGGGTAGCTTAAAAAGTAAAAACTCTGGACAGAAGATCTTTGAGCTGCTGGTTTATGTAATATGCTCCATCAAGTCTTGCAGAGCTTTTAGTAGTGTACATCAGGTCTGTCACACAGCAATAAATCTTCCTTTCCCATTTCCACCTATGAGTTCACTATGGTCACCTGGTGCACCCTGTGCCCCTCCCCCCTCAAAATATTTTCTAACAATATAACATACATTTGCCTCTATACATTAAAAATGTATGTAAATATATATATATATATATATATATATATATATATATATATATATATATATATATATATATATATAGAGGCAAAGGTATACATTAAGGGGGTACCTTCAGGTTCTAGCTGTTCAAAAGCGACCATGAAAGGTACAAGCCTTTTGTAATAAAGCAGGGATTCCAGATAATACGTATCATACTTCAACAGGAGAATGAATCTGTTTCTCATGCACCAAATATTGTGTATAGATAATTTAGATGGTTACACAAACAAAAAAAAAATCCCCCATGGCACTTCTAATGTAATAACCATACCAAATATCAGTAGAAAAACAAGGATTTAGTAGTCGCTGCTGTCTACTAGAGTGGAGAATCAGTATATATTTATATACACAATCAATAAACAATATGGAGGTACTGACCCAATTTCAATAGAATCGGTTAATACACTGCAATATCAGTAAAAACAATACAGGTTTATTATTAATATAAAAATAAAATATTTATATTTTACAGGTTGATCAGTTTGTGAATTAATATTGTAATTAGCATGCTAGAATTGTAAACAGTACAATGGCCTTTATATGCTAATTCTTCTATTCTCTTTGCTTTTTAGGTACTGTGGCCAGTTCTCAACAGTCTTATCAGGAAGCTTTTGAAATTAGTAAGAGTGAGATGCAGCCAACACATCCTATTCGACTGGGACTGGCTCTGAACTTCTCTGTGTTTTATTATGAAATTCTTAACTCTCCGGACAAGGCCTGCAATCTAGCAAAATCGGTAAGTACTTTAATACTACTTCTATTGTATACAAAGGTATTTCTAATGAGTTGCTAATGTTTTGACCTTTTTTGTTTCTTTTCATTTTCAGGCATTTGATGAGGCAATAGCTGAGCTGGACACACTGAATGAGGAGTCCTATAAAGACAGCACACTTATCATGCAGCTACTAAGGGACAACCTAACAGTAAGTCCTAGAGAAACTCCAAATCTATGTGTATGCACATGCCACAACATGGAATTTAACTATCTTCATATTATATATTTGAAATATGGCATAAATATAACTAACACATAATTTTAGGCTTACTTAAAAAAAAAAAATCCAATCTAATTCGTTATATGACATTTGTAATGCTAAAGATCCTGAGAAGGTATATGTTGGAGAAGAAGCAATGACTAATGTGTTTGCTGTGACACTGATAACACAGCCATATTGTATGCTCTAAGCTAGCGTGCAGATTCTTGGTATAAGGGACTTTACTGGCATGTGCACTAATTTATCATCTGTTTTACAGCTATGGACCTCAGAACACGCGAGCGAGGATGCTGATAACGTAGAGGGAGACAACTAACAACTGCCACGCATCAATTTTTATTTTTTAGTTTTTTTGGGGGTTTTCTCTTTTGTTCATCACTCTGTATTGTATTTCCCTCTTTGTACAACCAGTAAAGAGAATAGTACATCGACATTCACAACCTCCATGGAGCAGAACAATTTGTGGATTAATAAAAAAAAAAAACTGCAGGTGTTTTACAGGAGAAATGCATGCTTACTTTTATGTATATATGATATTTCACACTTATATCATATATATGATTTAAAACTGTAATTCTTATTTTTTAACTGAACACTGTGATCACAGGGTTTTGTTACTAAAATAATTCCATATAAGTTTGTTTTTTCAGTCACAATTATCACATGTTTAGGACAAAAAGTCGAAGTACAATTCTGCACCTGCTTTACAGGATATTGGTGACCATACAGTAAGCCTTGGAATGAATAAGTTCATACCATGGTGTGTTGGGTTTTTTGTTCCTGTAACAACTATATATTTTGATTGACTTTAATTCTACATATTGAACCTAATTTGTAAGTCTGATTATAATCAAGTCTTGTTTTTTGAATATTTAGTCATGTTGAGTTTTTTGAATTGATGTTATGCGCACTCTGCCACTATATGTGTAAAAGGAAACATAGCATTTTTACTACACATCAGGGGCTCTTAACAACTACATACTGTAAAATAAAATTCTATTGGTTGTCATTTCTAATCTAAGAATGACTGTAAGGTTCTAAAAGAAAATAATGTATGCTCATGGTCTTCCCATCATTATGTTGTGGAATAAAATCTAGTCTAGTAATCTGGTATCTTTTTGCCCACAGTATTTTAACTGTTTACATTTTTTTTTTTTAATGAAAGCAATCACACATTGTTCTGCCCTTCCTGGTGATTCCCTCCATCTTGTGTATGGCCTAGTTTAAGATCCTTCTCTGTGTCCTATTTATTTACACACCTTATCTTGAGAAAATAAGATCATACAAATAATTAGATACTTTTTTGCAGTAACAAATATTGTTAAATTGTATTAATGCTCAGAGTACTGTATTCAGTTAGTCACTGTTTAGTATGTCACAGCACTATCCTGACTTTTACATTCCTCTTGCCTGTATCTTATTTTTCTTTTTCCCTCCAATGTCTGTCTGCTTAAAGGCAAAAATCCATGCACTGATCCTTTAATTCTCCGAACAAAACGTACAGTTAATACTTGCGCTTTATAAATGCAGTAGTGAATGTGGAACTGAGCCTGTCTGTATATCTGGTAGCTCTTTATTTTTTTATTATTGCTTTTGTTTTTACTGACCAGTATTCTGCCTAAGGTTTGCTTCTGTGTTGGTTTGATTACCTAGCACACACGTGGTTGTGAAAAATGTAGTTTAGCAGAAGAAAAATACAAAACGTAAAAAAAAAAAACTGGTTATTGATGTACTCAAATTTGTGTATGTATTTTCAACAGTTCTAGTTTCACCCTCCACAGAATAATCAGGAACATGTAACAATTGAAGAGTAAAATAAATAATCCATGTTATCAGTGCAGTGTGTTCTGTTATATTAACTGTTCTATAGAGGGTCTGTGGTAACCTTTGTCACTGATGGAAATGCATACATTCAATGCATCTGGAAACTGGTGAAGGTGACACATCTTGTCAAACAATCATCTGGGGACTATCCTAATAAATAAATTATATATATATATATATATATATATATACACACACACACACACCTATTCCTTTACAAGATTTAGTAAAGTATTTCAGCCTTGTGGGAAGTAATACAGTCTGTGTCCAAGTTATATAAAAGCCAAATGGCATGATTACAATATGAGATGGAGCATATGCTTTCCTAATTAACTATAAAATAATTTTACTTGTCCTGGTTATTTCTGATAAACTACCTGTATCATGCAATTAGTAAACCTAGGGCTCTGCTTACATGAATCGTTAGAGCAATTGTCTGAAAAGACTTTTATATAATTTCTAGAAGTTTAAGCAGTGACACGAAGAAAGTGAAAGATTTAAATGATATTAATAAAATGGTATAATAATTAGTGGGAATAAGTTGTTTTCATCATTGTCAGGAATTGTTAGCCTTATCCCTAAGAAAAGAGATTTGCAACATTATATGGAACTTTAACCATTGCATATCTTGTTATCTTCTAGATGTGTAGCTTACTAAATGAAATACCCAATTTCTCCTAAGCATCCATAGACAATACATTTTAAACCATATTTTGCCAGCAATAGCAAATATGGATTTTGAATTCAGCAAAAATAAAATAATTATTAGGAGGTTTCCTGAAAAAACAGAATATTCTATTGGATTTTACCAGCTCCCACAGTATTGTGAGTTTCCTGCTCTGGATGGATGTTCTGGTCTATTTCTCTTGTCCGGGATATATTTATTTTGGATATTGTTCAGTAGAATAATACATGTTAAATGCTAGTGCTATTTCTTGTATTTTACACATGGTTAAATTAACACATATGAATATTTTTTCTGTAGCCAGACTTAAAGTTTTAAAGGTTATGTTAATCATACAAACTTCTAGAGCAGGGGTGGATGACCTGCAGCTCTCCAGGTGTTGTCAAACTACACATCCCAGCATGCTTCAACAGCATAGACATAGGTGATGCCTGACAAACCATGATGGGACTTAGTGTGACACCCGGAGAGCCGCAAGTTGTTTAACGCTGTTCTAGATTGACACTTATATTTTAGCGCAATATTTAGCACTTTGAAGGTCTGAAACTAACTTTATACGTAAATCAATAAAGATCTGAGACACCCAATTACCTGATTATGATTTAATGATTCTGACAAGTTCAATAAACCTGCTCTGCAGAAAATCAGACGTGGGAAGCAATTGGTTAGCACTGATTTTATTGCTATGAAAATAGAAGTGGCTGAGAGGCTAGAAGATCCCAGCAGTCCATTGTTTATTATGGAATTTCAGGAATATTACTGATGATGGCTTGTCAGCCATGTTTGTTATCTAGAAAGATTAACTAAAAAAAGTTTTAATTAGGAAAAAAAGACCCAGTATGTTGTTCCTATTCACAAATGAAAGTGAAATAGCTGCATTTGTGCCTGTGTGAACCGTATCCTATAGCAATTCTGCTCAATGACTGCCTTATTGCTATTTATAGAAATGACTACCAAGAGTCCAGGATACAACATTCCTAACCTCAAAATGGTATTCTGGGACTTATAGAACCAGTCTAGAAGCCTTTGCAATTCATTTACACTTCGTGAAATTCCTGGATTCTTCCTGGTTTCTGAAAGGTCTACTTAGTTAAGGTGACCTCAGAGAATCTCTGAATTCAAAATCATTGCTATGTCCAAGAGTAGTATCAGATTTGGGGAATAGCTGGGTCTGGGGAAGAATATCTTCAATAGTGGACTGATTACTTTCCTGATCCCAGTACAGACAGTTTAGTGGGTGAGACTCGCTGTTTTATAACAACTAAGGGAACAATCAGAAGAACGCCTTGCTGCATGCTACTCTGCAAGTAACGGAAGCTACATACATCTAATCGTGAACTAAGCACTAGCAATGTATTTGCAAGAGATACAAAGGTAGGACTGGATCCAGACCACGGCAAGCGGCGCTCCCCTCTCCTAACTAGAGCGTCCCCTCGTATGTTGTTCCAAAACTCTCTAAACAACGCTGTAGTAACCTGTACCACGGACATGCGCAGATGTTTTTAGTGATGTCATTTACGCAGGTTACCTGCCAGTAATGTGTGTAAAACAATGGATAACGGCCATGGCCGTGTTTTTGGATTGTCTTGGTTACAGGTGGAAAGATCTTAGACGTCTCATAGCTCAAAACTATCTCAGCATTTCACCTGGGTGTACTGATTTACATATGTTTTACAACAAAACACTACTCCAATACAAGGTTTAAAGCTGGCCATACACTATAAGATAAATTGTTCCAATCGAAAGATTTTTCAAGAGTGGGTAAAACCATGATGAATTGCAGGGGGGGTAAAATGAAT